>LFMI01000417.1:53976-64016 GCA_001050175.1 Trichoderma parareesei | reverse complement strand
CCCCCCCCCACCACCACCACCACCACCATTCGCCAACCTGACCGTCTCCTCCAGCACCAAGAACCCCCTCTCCAGGACCTCTGCCCAATTCTGCACATTGCCCAGCTCCTTGACCTTGCGCGCCGCCTTGTCCGCCTCGGCTTTCAGCTTCTGCGTCTCCTTGCGCAGGCCGTCCGTGGCGCGGACCACGTCGCGCTGCTGTCGCTCCAGGGCGGCGGCGTTGGCGTGGAGGATGCCGGCGCGGGACTGGAGCTCCGCGTCGAGCATGTTGCCGATGGAGGCGACGACGGCGGCGCGCGCGTCGGAGACGTGGCGGCTGGTTTGAGGCGTGGGCAGGGTTGGGCTGAGGGCGGTTGTGGGCGAGGCGGTGGAGGGGGAGGGCGTTGCTGGTGAGGGTGATGATGAGGAGCATGGTTGGGAGTGGGTGAGCCAGCGGGGGGGAGTTGGGGAGGTTGCTGATGATGAGGTTGGGGAGGAGGAGGATGGTGGTGGTGGTGGTTGTGGGTTGTTGGGTGTGGTGGTGGTGTTGCTGGTTGTTGCTGTTGGGGCCTTGGGAGGGCCGGTAGATGATGATGACGATGATGATGACATTTTTGTGTGTGTTTGGGAGTTGATAAGAGAGAGAGAGAGAGAGAGAGAGATCTGGTGTTTGATTGGTCGTGAAATTGTTTCGAGCGTGGTGTTTTATATATATATATACGTCGAATAGCGATAGGGCTCTTGTGCTGATGCGATATCAGTCCGTCGTCGTGTGCAGTTGTTGAGAAGAGTGTCGTTGGTGGTGAGAGACGACGCAAGTCGTCCATCGGTTAAAGCGTGGACGGCAAATGTATTCCCTCTCACTCACACCTTACATGAGATACCTACTTACCTACCTACCTAAAAACATCACGCTGATTGTGGGGTGCATTTTGGGCAAGGCCGGGCAGTTGGGGGTTGCAAGGATCATATGCAGAGAGAAATGGTCGTGATTGGTGGTGTTGCCGCCTGTATCGACACCATATGGGTAGATGGCAGGTGCTTCTGTATACAGTAATAACACTGAATCACGATGAATCAATAACAGGTACTGGAAATAATCAAGTCACAGATGGCAGATGCTCAAGTCCACAGAATTATCATCTTCAATTTTGACCTCCCTAGAAATCCATGCTCCATGTCCATCGAAATACCAAAAGGGCAAAATAAAAAAAGTTCCAACATGACAAGTACAACGTGATATACACCAACACTTTGTGCTTCCCATCCCTCTATCCTCTACAAGTAAGTAGGTAATAACTTTGCGTTCGTCGTGGTATCGTTGCCCTAGAGTCTAGAAATGTCCTTTCAAAGGCAGTTCCGGTATCGAAGGGAGCCTGTATAAATGGTTCCATTCAATGGCCATCACTCCAAGCGTTTGTCATAACAAAACCAAAACTCCAGGGCTATGCAGAAAGGGGAGAAAAAATAAATAAGATCGAACAAAAAAAAAAAAAAAAAGAGAGAACGTAACGTAACTGCGTCCCAAAGCCTCAAGACAACGCTTTTGTTCAAAACGACAATCATTCATAAAATCCATTCGAGTGCGTGCTATGCAAGACTCCCTGTCGTCCCTTTCGCCGGCTAAAGCAACACGGCGAGATCCAAATGAAGGAAAGAAGAGGGGAGAAAATGAGAAGAAAGAAGAAAATTAGTACCAAGGCTTGCGTTCCTGGTGGCCATGATAGGGGGAAAAAAAAGCTTTCATATAGCTACTTTCCCTCCGTTGACCCGAAATGGCGCGGCTCCCACGGGAACGCTGGGACTAAAGGCCGAGGACGGCGTTGGCACGCCGTCTGACGACATGGACGAAACCGACGACAGTGAGTTGAAGCCAGAGTGGCCCTTGGACATGGTCCCCGTGCGAGACATGGAGATGCCCGGGTTGGTCATGAGCGTCTCCGCGCGCTCAAAGACGTTGCCGTGGAAGACAGCCGCAAACGACCCAGTCTGTGGTGTGGCGACGGTGGCCTGCATGGCCGGCCCCAAGGCCGCGCTCTGCGGCGTGATAGGGACCTGCGGCGTCGTGGGCGACAGAGCTCCTGGCCCAAAGGACCCCTGCCCACCACCGCTGCCGCGGTGCCCACCACCACCACTACTTGCACCACCACCACCTCCCGCTGGTCTCAGGATATAGTTCCAGGGCGAGTTCATGATGATGATGCTCGTCTCCTTCATGCTCTGATGGACAGGCCGCAATCGAGCTCTAGTGTCAGGCGGCAGGGGAATGGTGTTAATCTCCGATTTGATCTTGGAGGCCATCTTTGTCCAGGCCGAGATGAAGTTGCTGCAGAGGCTCCAGAATCCCGCGTGAGACCGCACTCCCGGATCCTTGAGCTTGATCATAGACAAGCGATTTTTCAGAATCTCCGTCTGCTGGATGGCGTCGACGCACATGGCAATAAGATTCTTCCAGTCACGTATCATGGCGCTCGGCGCTCGCTGTTGCATGGCGTTTCGGATCCCCCCAGTCAGTTGAGTATGGAAGTTGGGCAAGATGTGCAAGACAATGTCAGTCGACCTCTGCAGGGCGAGATATATCTTGTCGAACTGGGCATCTTCCTCGGAAAAGTCGGCGCTGGCGCCTTCACGCCCATATGACGACGCAAACGAGTCGTTGGATCGGGGCGTCGCCGATACGATCTTGGCGGTGCGACTACCCCCGTTGTTGTACGGAACCGGTATGTCGGTGGCCACTCTGAGGTTGCTGGGGTTGTGCATGACGGGGCCGGTGCGATTTCGGGGGGGCGCGGGCTTCTGAGGCGCGGCCACGGCGGCAGCCGCCTCGCGAAAGTAGGGCTTGATGGTGTTGCTGTTGTCGGGCGCGTCCAGGGCGGGGACATTGGCCTGCTTGTTGTTCTCCGAGAAGACGGACGAGAGGGTGACTCGGAGCTCCATTATACTGTTGTAGATCAACATCAGGAGAGTCCGGATATAGCGAGCATCTCCATTGTTGACAAAAGTATCAATGTTATCGGCCAGGAGGGTGCAAACGTGGCCATACGCCCCGACCAGAGTCTGACAAGCGCGATGCACGTTGGCATTGTCCCCGAACGGTCCCTCTTCGTCCTCAGCCATCGCCATGTCGTGCTTCTGAATCTCCTGCTCCAGCTCCTCGACGTGAGAGTTGGTGTTGTAGAAGACGATTTCGAGACTCGAGCGCTTTGCGGACCCATCGTTGGTCAGGGTCATGAGCATCTGGATCATGGGGTGGATTTGGAAGACCGAATAGAGGATGCCCTTGGCCGCTTCAATCACAGGATCAAAGATCTTTGACTCCCTTCGGCGCTCGGGGAGGACGGAAAGCCGTCGCACATAGACTGGTCGTTGCAGAGAATCCGTGGGCGTTGCCGGGCTCCTGGATGGAGCGGCTTGGTTCCCCTGCATAGCAGAACCGTGGCTGAGCCCTCGGTAGTGACTCCATCGGTTGCTGCCCTCAACCTCATCGAGGGTTCCCAGATCCGACGTTGCTTTCTTCGCGAGTATGCCCATGCGCCGCTGCCGGCTGTTCGATCTCTCCGAGTGCATTAGCGTTTCCGAGTTGCTGCGCCCGCGTTCGCTAATGTTGCCAATTGTCAGAGGCAGAACCCCAGGGCGACGAGTGGCCGTGTTCTGCTGCGATAGACCTCGATAATGCGACCGTGACGGGATAGGGGGAGGCCCTCGTGCTCCACCGCTAGGGACACGCATGTCGGACGCATCAGAGCTGCTCACTTTGATGGGAAATCGACCGCTTGGCATGCGTCGTAGAGGCATTCGCGGCGTATCGGTACCCTCGCTCGATTCGTCGCCAGTCGCCTCAGCATCACGCCCGTTGATGAGGTGCAGCTTCATGAACTTCTTGATATGCGCTGTAATGGCCACCTCTGTCACCTCGCCCTCTCTTCCAGAGCCCTCGCCAGAGGGACTGGGTGATTGAATCTGCAGCGCATCCCGTGGGGGAAAGCTGATAGGGTTCCCTTCAAACTTGAGGACTTGGAGTGAGGTCATCTCGGCCAGGCACACGGGCAGTTCCCGGATCTGGTTCTTTGGGATCGAGAGGACTTTGAGGGACGAGAGCCTCGCAATATCGGGCGGCAAGACTCGCAGCTGGTTACGGCCGAGATCAAGAATCTCGAGAGATTTAAGCTCGCAAAGCTGTTACCTATGTTAGATTGGTTCATCTCCAGTGGCGAGACATTGTTAGGGGGGATATGTGGGATCCGCACAGGTAAGGGAAACTCTTTGATCTGGTTGCCTCTGATGTTAAGGTATCGCAGCGAAACGCACTCGGCAAAGCGGGCTGGTAAAGACGAAAGCTGGTTGTGTGATAGGGCGAGCCTGCATCGTAACACCTAGCAGTCAGCAAACAGGGATCATTCGACTGATGCTTCCGCGTCCGCGTCTCTTTCAACTTGTTTTGTTTATATCGTCTTCTTTGTGCTTCCTCCACTTCCAGAGAGACAAAACAAAGGGAGCAGAAGAGTGCATGAGAGGCGGATGCTTACCGTTCCAACTCGTTCTTGACTATATCCACCACCTCCTCGGGGAGCTTCTGGATGCCTTTGCGGCTCAGATCGATGGTGACGCCCGACTTGAGGCCCGGGCCGACGTCGACAGCTTGGCTCTCGTTCTCGAGGGCATGTCGCATGGCCTCGCGGGTGAGGCTGATGACCTGGGCGGCCGTCAGGATGGGCGTGGAAGGCGACGTTACGTTGGGAGGCGGGCCATTCCGGCCATTGGGCAGCGGCGGGAGCGGCATCATGGGCGGCATCTGGCCGTTCGAAGGAGCAGTGGTGAGGAGAGGACGACGAGCCTGCGCGGGATTGTTATTGTCGGGAATGGCCATGCCCACGCCGACGCCCCTGAGAGCAGGCTGGGTCGCGGGGGGGCCAGGAGCAGCTCCAGGTCCTGCGCCCATGCCGGCAGGCATTCGGTCTGGGCGCTCCATGGCGAGTAACCGAGAGCGAGTCGCAGCAGCTCTCGAGCCCTCTGTTCAAGTGCTTGTCTCTCTCTTGCGTTCGCGTCCACACAGGTGCTAGCACGTGTAGATTCGAAACTCCGCACACCAAGATGACGAGCTCAGTCGTCGCGGAGCTCTCTCTTTGAGGGGGGCGGTCGCGGCAGTTGGGCAGTCGAAAATGTTTCAGAGAGTCCCCCTCTCCAAAGCCGTCGCGCCAGAAATCTGGGGAATTTTGCGGTTAAGCAGATCGGGGCTGCGACGAATGATGAAGCGAAGCACGTGAGATCATCCTGATCAGGCCCGGCCAGGCGCCTAAAGTTGCTGAAGAGCGTCCTGAGGTCTCGATGCTGGCAAGGACGGGGACGGGGACTGAGAGCGGCGTTTGAGGAGAGGCGGGAGGTCGCGAGGAGGAGAGACAAGAGGCCGGACTGTTGGATGTGCCTTTCTGGACGTGAGGCTCTTGGCGGGATTGGATCGGCTTGATTGGACGGGGGGCCAGAAGCTGGCTGCTTAGAGCCCCTGAAACACTAGCGGGTGGTTGGCGAGGACAGTGCGAGCAGCGGGCAGCCACAGCGGCTACATACCTTACACTCTAGGGCTCTTCAGAGGGGGACCCGGACCCTGATAGGGGACGGGACAGCGCACAGCGGGCTTGGCCACTGGGCTGGTCACTGGCGTCGGGTGTTCTATCTTTAGACGAGCAGTGGAATCTGAATCTATCCATGGACTTGATGGAAGATGAGACCCCGAGGATGACTTGAGATTGAAAACACCACTGATGACGAGCCATGCTTTGGACTTTGCAGCGGCTCTCTACCTAGGTAGGTAGGGTTGTCTCCTTGGGGGAAAAAAAAAAAAGAGAGGTACGATTACGAAGCAGAATACGTGTAATATCGGCCATGTTCTGCTCCCAGATGCCTACATGGATGCTGCACGGATCACTCCAGTCCACAGCAGCCCGGGGGGTTGTTGGACTGCATGAACATTGACTCGCATGCCCTGCAACTGCAACCGCGAGCACCAGCGCGGGAAGCAATGCGTTTGTACAGTACAGCATGATGAAGCGGGATTCGGAGTGTTCGATGGAATATCAAATGCGTGTACATGTACTTTGGTGATGGGCATCGCAGCAGCAGTGGTCCTATCGGCACGTCTGTTGGATCCTCCCATTCCCCCTTTTTGGATGTGAGTACATACCTACTACCTAGGTACTTTTGACGGATCATGACCTGTTGACATCCATATTGAGTTGCCACTCCGGACTATCAGTCCTCTGTCAGTGTCGGTACCTACTGTAAGAAAGATATATAATACATAGGTACATACAGTACTTGTGCTCGTATGATTGCTTTCGGGGCTGAAGCTCCAAGTTTGGCAGGGCAACGACACGGCATGGCCTTTTGTCGCCTCTGGTTCGCCGTCTGCAGAGGATACCCGTGTGCTAAGTCCCAGTTGAGTAATGCGCCATGCTTTATGCCGCGACCATCCTGTTGGTCCGAGAGTGGTCCGAGAGTCTGATGTGCTGACTATAAACCACGACAAGGCTCTTCGCCGAACTCAGAATTGCGTTCCGCCTCTGACTTGACCAGGGTAGAATGGAAATAGGATAGTAGTAGTAGCACCTCGAGCAGTTTGAAAGGGTGGAGGAGACGCTAGCACTGGGCTACATATATCTACCTACTATAGTACCTAGGTAGGCCGTGTGGGGAATAGCAGCGTTAAAAACGGGCTTTAAACCGTCCATCCTTGTGCACCGTACGACAGCGTTCCCGTGTGGGACGAGGACAAGGCACAAACAGACGAAAAGGCATTCTAGATTGAGTACGAGAACTGGAGGCTTCACGATTGGCTTATGGCGGTGCACAAGACCACGCATCAAACAGCTCGACCTGAATAGTGTAACCCGTGCGTGGGGTTGAGGACGGTGCCCGTGATATCATATTGCTTGACACGTGCTTCGATCAACCTACTCACGTAAGGTATTACTATTGCTCGGGAGCCAGTTGCAGTTACCTACATACTTAGGTACATAGGTACCTAGGTAGGTAGTAGATATTGATACCATAGCAAAGTACTATATACCCTGACTGTCACCTTACCTTGTGCTCGAACAAAAGTATCGACTACTTGGGCACGTGCTCTTATTCCGCATCTCGCGTCTCTGTTGCTGGGCGAATCGCGTTCTAGAAAGGCGTCAGAACGCTTCTAACGCGGGCTAAAACCAACGTTTACTGCCTTTTCATCGGTCCACAGTGCAGTCCAACCATCTTGATGCCGCGCAGATATCATCTTCACTCGCTCAGCGCCATACAAATAATAATCCAACCACTTCACTCATTTGGCCATCCATTCATTCATTCACTCACTCTGCTCAGCCCACTCACTCAGCCAATGTCAGCCTCATCCGCCTCGTTCGCTGCGTCGCCCTGAAGCCCACCGCCCTAGACACTTCCAAAGGCTCCAGTCTCCTCTGCCATGCCCCCCCTGCAAAGGGCCAATTCATGCACGGACATCGGCTTCACTCTCCGGCGGCAGTTCCACAAGGACGATTTCAGGTAAGCTTGCTCGTCATTTCCCCGACTCGGCTTCTCTGCCTTGTCCGTTTCATCCCAGCCAACGGAGCTGGGGTTCTTGTGGGATGGGTTGAGCTGACGACCGACATGCATTCGTCTCTTCAAGACCTCACCAGCGTGAAATTATAGAGGCCGCGTTAGACGGCCACGATGTATACGTCCAGGCGGCCACGTCATTTGGCAAGAGCCTGTGCTTCCAGCTCCCCGCGGTGATTGATCAGGGCAGTGAGTTGGTCCAGACAACAAAACGCGTCGCACGTCTCAGAAAGACGGAGAGTGAGACGAGCTAATGGGCATCTTGGCTAGTCACCATCGTCGTCTCGCCGTTGCTCAGCTTGATGGTATCATTTGACTGACCGTCCGTTTCCCGTTAACAGAGCCTCGGTATAACTGACGACGCTGCCCCGTAGATCAACCAAGTAGAAGCCCTGAGGACTGCCGGTATCGACGCCAGCTCTCTAAACAGCAACACGCCGCTTGACGAGCGAGATCGCATCCAGCGCGATCTAGAATCCGGCCATCCGAGAACAAGGCTTCTCTACGTCACCCCGGAGCTATGTTCGGGCTCGCGGTTTCGCCAGCGCCTGCAGCTCGTGCACAGACAGAGGGAGCTTGCTCGCATAGCCATCGATGAAGCCCACTGTATCTCTGAGTGGGGGCATGACTTCAGAAAGGACTTCAAGCGGCTGTCGTGGTTCCGGGAGACGTTCCCCGATGTGCCCATCATGTGCCTTACTGCGACGGCGAATGCCCAAGTACGGCAGGATATCCTCAAGGTGTTGCGCCTCGATGCCACGCCAGAAAGGATAAAGACCTTTTTGATGAGTCCGCAGAGGAGCAACCTTCATCTGGAGATTAGATACACCAAGGACGAGGACGACAACCGTCTCTCTGACTTTATGAAATGGATCCACGGTGTGTATGACCGGAGACGCGCCGAACCGCGGCAGAGCGAGCTGGTCAAGTACCGCGAAAGGACTGAGAACGTCTCGGGCATCATATACACCATGTCTCGCGACGAATGCGAGTCGCTGTCCGCCAGTCTTCGCGACGCAGGCATCGGCGCTCGGCCCTTTCACGCCAAGCTACCCAAAGACGTCAAGGAAGACACGCTGACCAACTGGATCAACAACGAGCCGGGTTACGATATCATCGTGGCCACCACGGCGTTTGGCATGGGCATCGACAAGGACAATGTGCGATTCGTCGTACACTGGCGGCTTCCCAAATCCTTTGAGGGGTACTACCAAGAAGTCGGGCGAGCGGGCCGCGATGGCAACGCCAGCTATTGCTTCTTGTACTACAGCCGGGAGGATCTCGAGCGGGTCTCGCGGATGATAAAGAGCGACACGAAAGCCGACTCGAACTATGAATCGCGGTTGCGGAGTCTTCAGGCGCTGGCGTACTACTGCGAGAACATCAATTCATGTCGGCACGCGTCTATTTGCAAGTATTTTGGCGAAGACGAGCTTCCAGAGTGTGACTTTGCGTGCGATTTCCACAAGGACCCTGATGATTTGGAGGACAGTTTCATGGCGGGATTGGCTAGCGAAGAGTGGGTGAGCACGCAGGCGATGCAGGGCACCTATGACAATTATGCGGACGACTTTTGAAGCAAATGATGCTTGAGAAAAAGAAACAATGGATTAATATTAGGGCACTTATCAGGGATGTGGCATGTGTACAGGGCTTTGTCTACTTGGTAAAGGAGAGCTGCAAGAGCGTCTAGCATCGCATCAAGTTCGCATCCGCCTCCTTGCTAAGCACTTGTCTTTGGTAAAAAAGAAAGGGAAAAAATCAGTGCTTCTTCTCTTCCTTCTGGGCCCTCTTCTCGGCAATGATCCGGTCCAGCCTCTTCCACGTCGTGATGCCCTCCACGAAGATGTTGCTCGCCCACGCCCACCACAAGCCGGAGAATCTCGCGACGCCGTACTTTTGCAGCCGCCACTTGTCCAGCAAGTAGACCTCGACAAGGTGAATCGCCAAGACGATGCCGAAGATGGTCTTGACCACCCAGCGGAACCATTCAGGGCCGCCGGGAAACACGTGCCTGAGGACGTCCCACGCCGCGCTCCCGGGCACGACCCACGGGAGCCCCGCGGCGCAGACGTAGTAGAAGCAGACGCCAATGAAGGGCACCCAGTCGAATCCGCGGGGGAAGGCGTACTCTGTGAGGTAGACGTCGCTGATGCCGAGGGCCTCGCGGGCGGTGGCGTCCATGGCGATGACGCGCGGGCGAGCCTCGGCCCAGGACGACAGGGGCGGCGAGAAGGGCACGTCGTAGGTGCCGCCGCCGCGGGTCGCGATGGTCATCTTGGAGAGGTCCATGTCCTGGATGGCGGGCGAGGCGGCGGCGGCGCGGGCGGACAGGCCGGCGTAGTGGCGGAGGTAGTGGGAGAGTTCGCGGGTGTGCTGGGTGTTCATGTGGGTGATGATGCGGGCTTTCATCTCCTGCTCGGAGGGGGGAGCACGGTTTGTGGCCATTGTTGGTCCCTTTTTTTTTTTTT
>LFMI01000417.1:31157-53949 GCA_001050175.1 Trichoderma parareesei | reverse complement strand
CTTTTTTTTTTTTTTTTTTTTTTTTTTTTTTTTTTTTTTTTGGAAAGAGGTGATGCAGAGAGGGAGGGAGGGAGAAGTGAGATGAGGTGGAATTTTCGGGGTTGAATTGAGACTTGGTGATGAGATGTTGACTGTTAAATGAAGGGCCAGGGAGAGGTGGTCGAAAGGAGGATCAGGACAAACATGAAGGTAAGTGGTGAGGTTGAGAGTGGAGTTCGGGACTAGCCGGATGGGCAAGATGGGCCGATGTAATCTGCTTGCAAGCGATCATCCAGTTTCGTTCAATACTGCTTGATGATGCTACCAAGATGGACTTGATAAGCTTGCATTGAGGTTTGTTTGCGACAGTTGCCCATTTTTGGAATCCTTGGCCCAACTTGCCTTCAATTGGCCTCGTAGCATAGGTAGATCTGACTGACTGTTCACATTGGCCTAACCTGTACCTAGCCAGCGAATGATGTTGCTTGACCAGGGGAATGTTGAGGCGGACGGCAAGATTTGCCTTTGTCTTGCGGTTCCAAAACTCGGACTTGGCGATCCTTCAATCACCAATCATTACGTATTCATACATCGACCGAAGCTCCTCACAAGAGCGCCATTTACGCGGCCCGATAGTCTGCGGAAGCGTAATGGTTGCAACTGAGAAGCGCGGCCAGGAGGTGCAAGCTTCGGCCTTCGGTCCCGCAATGTCACCAGCCCTTCATGGGTCACGCTTTGTGTTGGCTAAGAAATTTGATTCTTGTGGGGATATATGCGACAAAGCAACGGAATTAGAGACTATATCCAGAATCTTACATGTTGAGGGACGCTTGACACGTCGTTTCACGGCGGCTTTGCAGATGCTTGGCTGTCTGGCTAAAGGCATCTAGGGCAGGTTAGGTGAAGGAAGCGTCATCCGGCATCACACAAGGATAACACGTCGTCTTGATGGTACAACTCCTCTAGAAAGGACTGGCACGCTTCTGTTTCACACCCAAGAAAGGACATTCTTGCACCAATAGGTCGCCGAATGGTTGAATGGAGAACACAGGCCCCGGACCCGGACCCGGAGGAATCGTTGCGTGAGTGGGTTGAGCTGGTGGGTTTTTGCTTCGCTGCCGAATACTAGCAAGACTAGGTGAGCCGGCCGCGCTTAGCCAGTTTGGAAACTCTGAGCGAGCTGCCCGTCATGGCTGAAGAACCTGTCATTTCTGGATCGCAGTTAATAAATGCAATGCAGAAATATAATAGCAGCGAAGGCAGCCGCTTCTGCTCAGCGTGGTAGATTCTGATTGATTCGGCCAAGGGACAGCGAGAGGCATCGAGCAATCATCGACATCCGTTGGAACCCCCGTCTCATCCGATTCGACAAGCTCGAGCGAATACGACGGAAGCCACGAATGCCGGGGAAAGGAGCCGAGTTCAGCATCCTTTCGACGAATCTTTCCCATGCGATGCGCGTTCTGGGTTTATATAATATAGCGAGGAAGCCCTATTAACACCGGCTGTTGTCCTGCCTTACAGCTCGTCAGCTCGGAACTCCGAGGCGAGCAGAGACACCGCGAATGACTAAGCAACACCACGCACGCTTCATCCGGAATAGCGCGTCGGCCCTCGGCTCGGAGTTTGGCACGCAAGGGGCCCATGACATAAGCCCCAGCTGCGCTTATCAGATCAGATTGATAAAAATTCTTCAACACAGAGAGACCCCTCCATCTCGCCCTGCGCATCGCATCGCCTCCACGCATCATCTCTCCCAACTCCTCGGTCGTAACTCCGACCAGCATCGACTCGACTGCCATGGCTGATCGCAGCGAGACGCCGGAGTCCGACACCGGCTCGGGCTCCAGACACGACCCCGACCAACCACCGGCGCGCAAGAGGCAGCGCGTGCGCCTGAGCTGCCTCGAGTGCCGCCGCCGCAAGCTGTCGTGCGATCGGGGCTTCCCCTGCGAGCGCTGCATCAAGAGCGGCACGCCGGACCGCTGCAGCTACGAGTCGCGCAACGGCGAGGTCGTCAACGCCTCGTCCGGCATCCCGCCGTCCTTTGCGCAGCTCGACTCGCGCCGCTTCGGCATCGCCGACGCCGTCGCCGGCTTCTCGTCGCGGGACACGGAGCTCGCCCGCCAGGACCACGATCGCATCCGCCGGCTGGAGCTGGAAATCGCCCAGCTCAAGAACCTGCTGACGAGGCCCGGCGCGGCGTCGCTCGACGGCAGCACCGTCGTGGGCAGCACCAACTCGCCGTCGACGCAGAAGGACGAGGGCGCCGAGGCCGAGGCGCGGCCCCGCGCGGAAGAGCAGGAGATTATCCAGAAGAGCGGCATGGCCGGCGAGAATGGCGAGCTGCGCTTCTTCCGTGGCAAGGGCTTCAGGACTCGCTACTTTGGCCCTCACAACGCCAGCATGGCCTTTGTCGAGCTGACGGGCCTGTGTCCCTTTATGCGCGAGACGGCGGACGAGTGGCTGCGGCCGGTGATTCTGCATGATCGCAAGGACCGCAAGCGCCGCCAGGAGGAGCGGGAGACCATCTTTGAGCAGTCGGACCCGGAGCTCGAGGCTCTTCTCCCCTCCAAGGAAGAGACGGATGCCCTGATCTCCGTCTACCTCGACCAGTTCGAGCAGATCCACCGCATCGTACACGTGCCCACCTTCCGCAAGGAGTATGCCGAGTTCTGGGTTCCCGGGACCAAGCAGCGATATGCGGCCTTTACGGCCTTGGTGCTGTCGATGATGGCTGTGGCAAGCTGCGTGCACACGCACGAGTCGCTCAAGTTCGTCGGCATGATGTCGACTGCACGGCACAAGGCTGAGAAGTGGATCGTGGCCTGCGATGACTGGGCGGGCCGACAGAGCCAGAAGCACCGGCGGCTCATCCACTATCAGATCGCGTGCCTGCTATACCTCGGCAAGCGCGTCAACACCATCAAGAAGAAGCGCTTCTGGACAAGCTCGGGCCAACTGATTCGCGACGGCATCGCCGTGGGGCTCCATCGTGAGCCAAGCCACATGGGCGGTAAGATCACCGTGTATAACCAAGAGATGCGGCGCAGGATATGGGCCACCGTCCAAGAGTTTGACATGCAGGCATCCTTTGATCACGGCTTGCCGACGCTGGTGAGCCAGCTTCACTTTGACACTAACCCTCCGCGGAACCTCGACGACGAGGACTTTGACGAGAGCACCACGCAGTTGCCACCGTCGAAGCCGGCCAAGGAGTATACTTTTTCCTCGTTCCAGAACCTGGCGCGACGAAGCTTACCCCTGAGGCTGGAGCTCAGCCGTCTCCTTACTGGTCCCGTATCTGAGATTGATTATGACCAAGTCATCCGCTATACAAACGATCTCACCCATGAGATTGATGCCCTGCCGTCGTGGGACATGAATCCCGAAAGCAATTCCGATTCCAAGAAGAACCCTCTCATTGCATATACGCTGCTGCACGTCCAGCTGCGACAGTACATCACCCCCTTACATCAACCCTACCTCAAGCTGCGCAAGCAAAACTCCAAGTACCAATACTCCGAGATCATCTACTACAACGCCGCGCGGGACATGGTCCTCCTGCACGACAAGTTGTACGAGCAGGGCGTGCGAGCGCTCAACTTCTTGCGAGAAGACGCCCTCACAACGGCCATCAACCTATGCAGCGTGACGATGCTGCAGCCGCGCGGCTCGACCAACATGATCATGATCAACTCGCACCACACGGTAAAGCTCATCGAGAAGTGCATCGCCATGAAGGAGGACCGGCTGCTGCGCTGCGGAAACAACGAGCCGTGGGGGTACTCCATCATGTGCGCCGCCTTGGGCCTTCTCGAGGCTCATCTGGGCACCAAGACGACCGAGGCGGCCAAGTCGACGTCGGCGGAGCGCTTCGTCAGCCTTCATTACAAGCTGCTTGCGAACCAGGAGCCGCCGCTGTCGTCGGTGCCGCTGCCGGGAACGCCGCTTCATCCTCCGCCCATTGGGCCGATTGCTGGACCAGGGATTGGGCCCGTGCCGGGGCTGGAGATGCCTGACGGAACAAAGGTGGGCATCAACCTGTTTCACTCTCTCTTAGATACAGTTTTCCGCTGGAATCATGCTGACATCCATTTCACACAGTCCGTTACACCATTCTCCTTCCCGGCACTGTCGACGGTTCCCGTGGAACCATCGTGGGCCGTAAGTGACGCAACACAGCCCTTTAACCTCGACCCAAGCCTAGAGCTGCTGGGCTTGAATCTTAATGAGATTTGGGGAGAATCATGGGAGCTGGGGCTGTAAATCGACCTCTTGCCCTCTACCCCCCACCCAAGACGAAAAGTGCGAATTCTTTCTTGTGATATGCGAGCGTATGGATTATCTATGTGTTACTAATGGGGGGAAACAAGGGGAACAGGGAAAAAGTGACATGTCCCTCCCCTTTTCCATTTTCTGTATTCGAACGTGTACAAACATATCGTGTTTATATGCTCGAGTTGGGCGTTTTTTATTACTTTGTGTATAGTATAGAGATACCATGTATGCTTTATGACAATCTTGAAGGAGCTTGAGGAGGATGGTCCAAGTCGGGTAAAGTGTCTCTCCCGCGTCCGATGATTCTGCAAACTCCAACACCCTTTGTCCCTGTCGCCCGATGTAGCCTTTCGGTATTGGTTTGATGAGGAATGCTTCATCCCATAGCTGGGGTTGAACGCCAACGTCTGTTCTACAATCAATGGTTCGTTGAAGGTGACTCTTTGCTCTATCTGTCATTTTGTCATGATGCCAACTCATGTTGCTCTTTCACCCGTCTACTTTTCCTTAGGTCTTATGAAGTGTAGTTGTTGCCAGGCCTCATATGTCACCGGCTGTTTGAGTGTCAAGCCTGGCTCATGGTACTATGATAATGACGAGCTCGATTGTCTCGGATCTGTACGGGAAACAATAGAGGCGCCTCTAAGCATGAGGCCTGTGATGCAATGTAGCCTGAAAGATTGATACAGTGGCTTCCAAGTTAATAGGAATATAAAGGAGCTGAACATTATTTTGCTACTCCTGGCTGATTGCATTTGTTGAACAATAGAAGAGGCAATGTGCGGCTGAAAGAGGGGGTTGGCAAGGGGATGCTTTCGGTGAGGCGAATACCAATAGAAAGCGTCCACGCGGAAGGGACGTCCTTCATGCATATTGTTCATTGGGCCAGCCTCGTCGTATTGGGCATGATTGCATTCATTTCCCGCGCTATACGAAGTGGCTTGAGGCTGTTTGGCGAGGCTCTCAGCCAAGATGCATGTGGTGTTGCAGCACGAAGAGGGGGAGGGTTTGGGGGTTTGGGGGCTTGGGGGTTCCTCCCACGCTCAGTTGCAATCATGGAGAGGGGGGGTTGACTGATGGATCGAGGAAAGACTACCTAGGTAGTGTGCCAAGGACAGAAGTATTTCTTTGTGTCCCTGTGTATCTCTTATGTATTTCTTGCCGTCCTCTCCTCCTTCCCCAGGTAGAGCCTCGTATTTCCTTTCAGGTGCCATACTGGTAAGCCCCGTAACTTGGCCACAACAATATCTATCACACAACCACAATCACACACGATCGCTCCATGCTACCTACAGTATGGATCATCCGAAACCCGCTTTTCAAATCGACGGTGAGCTGTTGAAGCTTTGGAATGACGCCCAGGCAAGTTTCCTCGCTTCGGTTGCAACGGACCGCACAGTCAAACCTGGAGCCGAGTATGAACCAAGACCCGAGGAATGGCTGAAGGCCTTCAAAGACAGGAAGCACGACCAATCCAACAAGTTCCTTGCGGCTTGCACTAAAGTCGGTTCTCATCTGCACGTTATCCAGACGTTTGTGCGAGTCACAGGGTTCGCCGTCAGCGCTGCAGCGTCGGTATGTAATAATGACCATCACCAAACCTTCTTCTCTTCACGCGAGATGGACGCTTGGACATACGCAGGCTAACCGCGATGATTGCATTGATCAAGGCCAACCCTGTTGCGTCGCCAGCATCAGTGGTGGTGAATGCGTTCGTCTGGCTTTTCAATTCCTTCGCCAAAGTCTCCAGCGATTATGACAAGATTGAAGAGTTTTTTGGGGCAATCTCGAAGATGTTTTGGAATCTTTCCAGCATCAGCAACCACCTCGAGCGACTGGCCGACTCATACGCTCTTCACCAATGCATTGTCGAATTCCTCATATGCTGCCTGAGCATCTGCAAACTTGCCTCCGAGCAAGTGCACGACAAGATCAGTAATATTTCCCCCCGAACACCCCAGATCCTCGCTTGTTATACTAAATTTTTTTTTTCTTTGTTTTGGGCAGAGAAATGGGTCCGACAGCTGAATGGCAACGACAAACTTGACGGCGAGATTGCAAAGCTGGCCGCGGCTCACAAGCAGCTACGCGACTGTATCAGCACAGAGAGCCTAAAGGCTACCCTCGATGTGAGATCTGACATGAGCAAAATTGTTAGCAGCAATGATCGATCCGAACGGACTGTTATACTCGAGTGGCTGTCGCCCTTGGACTTTTCTAAGGTCGATGACGAGTTAGCAAAGAGAGTATCCACAACCGTTGTAGCTGGTAGATGGCTCCTCGAATCTGAGCTGTTTAGACAGTGGAGAGATGGCAATGTCGACAGACTTTGGTACGTTGGGAAACGTAAGTTCACCGACCATGCACTCGCACTCGCCGGCTTCAATACTAACTCATCTTCCTGTCACAGCCGGCGCCGGCAAGAGTGTTCTCGCGTGAGTCTCCGGTATACTTGCTCCTGTCACTGCATTAAGAGACTGAATGTTGCCCACATAGCTCAATCATCGTCAAACATCTGGAGCAACAAGCGCCCGACATATCAGGGAAACCATCTACTCTTGGCGATATCTTAGTTGCCCGTCTCTATCTGTCCTACAAGTCAAAGTTCGATATGCTGGACCTTCTTGGAAGTGTCCTACGCCAGTTCCAGCGAGGAAACGATATCCACCCCGAGATCTTGAACAAGTATCAGGAGTACCAAGGAAACTGCAACGACAAATCCCAAAGACCATCACTGGATGAGCTCATCATGTTGCTGTCCAAGTGCACCATGAACAAGACAGTATACATTGTCGTCGATGCCATGGATGAGTTCTCGTATAATGACCGAGAGCCTCTGATAAAGCATCTTCAAGGTTTCAAAGACGACGCGAAGATATTGGTCACATCCCGAGATCTCAATCACCTGGGCATGCTTCAGAAAGGCTTCGAGGCAGACAAGATCGAAGCCCACGATGAAGATATGGACGAATACATTCAACGTTGTATCGAACGATGCCCTAACCGCAAATGTTTGGAGGAATATTGTGATCAGATTATGTCGCAGGTAAAGAAGAAGTCGGGAAGAATGTGAGTAGCGACTACCTAGTCATTGAATAGTCATGGGAACCCCCTAAATGCATTGCTTAGACGTTTGATTGCCATGCTAATGCTCAAATCACCAGGTTTTTGATCGTGAGGCTTCATATGGACGCTCTTGCCGATGTCGAGGTAGAAGCCGAAGTAGAACAAGTGCTGCAAAAGCTGCCGGATACTATTGACGGCAGCTATGAGAACACGATGGACCGCATCCACAATAGGGGAGGGCTGAGACGAATTCGCGTCGAGTCTACCTTGGCGTGGGTGGCGTATGCCCAGCGACCTCTCTCGATCCATGAGCTTCAACACGCTCTCGCAATCAGTGGAAGCCCAGGAGGGATTGAAAAGAAGTATCTCCGCCAGAAGGATGAGATCATTTCGGACTGCTGCGGTCTTCTCGTTCAAGACTTGGACGGCATAGTCCGCTACGTTCACTATTCCGCCCAAGATTACTTCTACCGCATAAGAGCAGAAAGATTTCCAAATTTTGACAGGCAAATAACCATTGCCTGCGCAAGGTATCTGTCTATATCGGAGACACAGCAGCTGGTCAAAACTCAAACTTGGCGTAAGCCCAGCTTGCGCAGTGCGAAAGAGCCTGGAGAATACCCGTTCCTGAAATACGCGGGACAACATCTGCATACGCATCACCGTCGCGTCCAGACCTCGACTGGGGTACAAGAAGGTGAAGATACGGATCTCGTGGAGGTGATTCGCGATTTTGTCACGAGTGAGCCTAGCCGGATGCTTTACAGCCAGCTCCTATTCTGGTTGAATGTTTATTGACTGCCTTGAAAGCTGAAAACAAACAACGGAATGCCAAGAAGCGACCCTGGACTCTCCTACAGCCCCTTCACGTCGCAGTCTTCCTAGGGAGCGCGCAGCTGGTCAGCTCGCTTATCGTCGAGGATGGCGCAGTCGTCAACGCACTGGACCCATACCACAAGTCACCTCTGGATGTTGCTATCAAGAGCGGTCTCGATGACGTTGCCAGCATTCTAATTGGCCATGGGGCCAAAGTTGACCTTTCAAGGAAAAAGGGTCATGTCATCCTTCTGTACGCAATGGAGCGAGATTATAAAAAGATGGTACAGCAGGTGATCGGAAGTCCTCTCGGTGGCCCTCTAGACGAGGGCTTCCTTCGCATCGTCGGTCTTTTGATGCTGTACCTGTTGGCAGTTCTACAAGTGTTCCTTTCCCAGCTCTCCCCTCGGCTGAAGGAACGAGACTCACCAGTCTACCCCCTGCGCCCCCCCAATCCTGATGTTGATGAACAGATCGATTTTGACAGATCACTAGAGAAATATAGGATGTTTCTCTATTTGGCCTATAGAGGAAAGACAGATAGCCTGCGGCTCATTCTTGAATCTTCAACCACTGAGCCAATCAATCTACAGGATGTACCTGTGGAAGATGAGCCAATTCAAGGTAGTGCTCATTATGTTGACACGGAAGATATAGGCACAGAGGCTTGGTACAATTCCGACTCAAAGGATGGCGAGAGTGCAGCGTCAATGCACCATTCGTTATCGGACGATGATTCTAACGTGGAAGGCTCTGATGATGGGTATCTCTGGCACTCTGAGTTAGACGATGAAGAGAGCAACGAGGGGGGCTCGGCACGCGATGACAGTCACGCGGACGAGTCAGACGATGGCCAAGCAAGCCTCGAGAGGCCTCAAGACAGGCATCCAGAGTTACTTGAGGCACCCTTCAAGCCCACCAAAGCAAAGAAAATGACCGACGAGAAACGAGCAGCATTCACGTCGAGACTCGATAGCATCAAAAAGACTTTTCTTAGGACAGCCTGTTTTGTGGCCATCGAGCAGAGCCACCATGAAGTGGTCGAATTATTTCTGAACTTTGGGATGTCGCCTGATTTAAGAAACTTTCACGGACAATCATTGCTTCATCGAGCCACGGCAAGGGCTGACCTCAAGGCGGCCAAACTTCTTCTAGCCCGAGGTGTGACTGTGGATCAGAGAGACCACAACGGGCGGACCGCCTTGATGGGGAATGCAAACATCAAGAAAAAGAAAGGTAACGGCTTCCAGCTTTTCCGGGATGCGACTCCCGAAGAGACACCAGCTAAAATATAATCTATAGTCCTTGAGCTGCTCGTCAAGCATGGTGCTAAAATGAACCTCAAACATCGAGAGGGCTGTCATGAGTTGTACGAGGCAGCAGTATACGGCGCCACTGAGGTCGTTAAGTTCTTCCTACAAAGCGGCACAAACCCTTCTATTACGAATCATTTCGGATGGACGCCGCTCCACGGAGCTGCTGCCAATGGGCATTTAGAATGTGTCAAGCTGCTTCTCGACAAAGGGGCCAACCCATCGCCAATATCAGACACTGGCATGACTCCCCTCGACTTTGTCAAACAAGGCCGAAAGCATTATGACCAAATATTGACAGGTGAGAGGCATTACGTGGCTCAAGTACTTGACACGAAGGAGTTGAGCTTGGATGAGCAGCATCGGCGGCAAGACGAAATTACGGAATTGCTCGTCACGAAAGGAGCATTGACGTCCGATGAGCTATACGAAAAGATCGGCGAAGAGAAATTTCTGTATGGGAAAGGCGGGAAGTATACCCATCCAGGCTGGATCGATGATGAGATGGATGATGAAGTGGATGAGGAAGAGGACAGTGAGGATGAAGAGAAAGAGAAAGAGAAAGAGGATGAAGATGAGGAGGCATGAGGATGCTGACGAGCGTAGGGTGAGGAGGAAGATAAAGAGGAGAATAAAGTGGAGGGTGAGGATGGGGAGGCTGATGAGGGAATGGGAGGGCGATCAGGAGGACAGGGAAGATGACGGTGAAAGTGAGGCGGAGGAGGAACAAATGGATGCAGATGCAGAGATGGCTCATGAGGGTATATAGTGTGAGAGTCTTCTGACCTCTGTAGCATATTGAGGAATTGGAATATGGAGCTGATGACAAGATCTACATAGATGGGGGAGAAGGGGCTCTTATATGGTTCTCTTGACCCCTATAGTCGCGTTGCCCTAGACGTGTCACCAGCCATTATGGGAGCAAGCAACGAGTGCAGTTCTGGGGACTAGAAGAGGACTGACTTGAGTTCTTTCAAAGTATGAACAACAACCTCATCACCTGTCATGTTTCATAAGAAATGCAGGCCAATCATACTGTCAATAGCGTCTTGTCCAGCGCCGACACAATGCTCCGAGCGGTTGCTCGTGCCTTGACATCCGGGTCCAGCATACGAAACACCAGCCTTTCAATCTCGTCATTTAGATTTAGGACCCTTCTATGGGACGCAATGTTCTCCTGCAACATTCCAAACTGCGGAGGCGGGATGCGTCTGTACAGATCGCGTATCCGCATGTCCAGCCGTAAGAACGGCATCGACATCTTGCCAAGTACGTACAGCATGGTGAGGCCCAGCGCCCACATATCCCCTGCACAGCCGCGAGTGCCGTGAGTAGGGAGTTCGGGGGGCAGAAAGGCAAGCGTTCCGCCGTAGATGCCAGAGGCGGTGACTGCGGCGGCTTGTCCAAAGTCGAGGAGCACGGCGCCGCGGGTAGGAGAATGGGCAATGTTGTGCGGCTTGATGTCATGATGGACGATGCCGTTTTCCTCGAGATAAAGGAGGGCGGACGAGATGTCGCGGAGGACGGCTCTCACGCTTGACGCGTCCAGCTTGCTTGTGCGTCCACGATCAAGCGAAGGGGGCAGGTGCTCCAGGAAAAGGGCCAGCAAACGGCCATCATGAGCCATGAGCGAAACGATGTGGTCCTGCTAGGTGTGAGGGGGATGAAAGTTCCCAAAGCAAATGGCAATGGCATGGGACAGACTTACATGCTTGACTCGTTCCAAGAAAGACAGCTCCCGCTTCCAGCCCGCTACCAGAGAGGCCAGGTGAGCAGCTGCTCTTTTGTCGAACTGATCGATCGGTTCAACGTCGTAATGTATAACCTTGACGGCCATTATGGCAACTGTTTTTGAGCGCCGACAGGAGAAGACACACGCGGATGGGGTAGACGCAATGTGCTTGATTCTCTGCACTTCATAGTCTGCCGCGTCGTCCTGCATACCTCGGATACGCGCAGATTGCCCGTCTTCAAGCTCCTGGATGAGAATCGGCATGTGCTGGTGTCTTCGAGCCAGGGTGGTGGTTTCGCTGAGCTTCCGTCGTTTGGTACCTGTAAATTGGCCCGCGATGGAGGTGCTGAACTTCCTCGGCTGGATCAGGAACTCAACAAGGCTGTGGTACTCATCCTCGTGCGGCTTCTCACCGCGTGTCGAGATCCTCCACATGCCTGGGCGCAAGACATGGCAATGCATGCTATCGACCGACTCCTGAGCACATGTGGACGAAGCATCAAGGTACACCAAGTAGAACTCTGCGCCGCCCTGATTCCTCAGCACACAGTTATCGCTGGCCGGCTGGAAGAAGATATGGCCAGCTAGGTAGCATGGTATGTGGCGACGAAATACTTCCTTTAGGGGTCGGCGGTGGTAAGCCAGGTCGAATCGAAAATCAGCCGAATTTGCGCATTGGACGACGCTGATGAGATCCCATCCGCTGGCAGTCCTCGGATGGCGTATGACATCCGTACTGAAGTCTTCGTCCTCGGTGATGAACCGGCGATTGTAGGCGATGGTGAGTCGAGCACCCGGCACAGTCATAGAGGCAGTGGCGATATCTCTGCTCAACTCTGACTGAACTGCCATCCGTTGGTGATCCGTCCCCGGTATATCAGTCGCTTTTGAAACAGTCTGCACTTCAGGCGAGGCCGCAGAAGCAACAGCAGCTTCCTCGATCGAAGCGGCACGATCATCTTGGCTATCCTCCTGAAGAGCTTCCAGGGCCGGCGTACCAGTGACGTGCGTGGGAGTAGTGGATTGCCGAGTGGTTATGGTGAGCGGAGGGGGAGGAGTAAGCATATCGGCTTCGACGACTTGCCTGTCAGGGAGGTTGGCGGCAAAGGACGTCGATATACTAATCTCTTGAGCAGTGTCTTGAGCCCCAGCGGCCAGTCTGCCAGACATGTGAGACGAGTTCGAAGCGGTAGCCTCAAGGGTCGCCGCTGGAACATCAAGACTGTGGTCCGACGCAGTAGGATTCTGGCTTGTCTCTCCATCTTCAATCGCTTCCTTATGAGAAACGTGTGTCACGGTTGAAGCAGCATGTTCTTGGGCTGTTGCCTCATCATCATCGCCGTTAATGGCCCGCCTGTCGGCACCATGTGGTAAAGGAGTAAACGGTTGAGTGATCTCGTCGTCTTCAACAGCCTGCTGCGAGGGAATCTGTATGATAGTGGAAGCAGTTGGTTCCTGAGTTGCCTCGTAGGCTCCGATATCTTGTCGATCAGGAATATCCGTCGAGGCTGCAGCAGTGATCTCTTGAGCTGGTTCCTGACCTCCCACAGCCCCTCCACTGGAATTGAGTATTATAGTTGAAGCAGTGAATTCTTGAGTTGTGTCGTCGTGTTCGATGGCCTGTCTATCAGGAACGTCTGTCGAAGCTGAAGCGGTGAAATCATGTGTTGCATCGTGGAGCTGAGGGCCGCGTGGCGGGACCGTGAATGCTTGGGTTGACTCTTGATCTTTATTAGCTTGTCCACCAGAGGGATACGTCAAAAGAGCGATTCCCGGTATGGTTCCCTGAGCTTGAAGGTCCTGTCGATCGGCAAGATGTGTGACAGAGCTGAATTCTTGAGTTGGGCTACCATCTCCTTCGTCTTCAAAGGTTTCTTGGTTTGGGACATGCACGAAAGAGGCGGGTTCTATATTGCGTTCCTGGGCTTCGGTGGACTCATGTTGCTGGTCAGGAACACGCTCGAAAGAATTGGACCCATGAGTTGATTCAGTCGCTTGAGATGCCATTTGTGAATTGCCAATCAAGAAACTACTCGCTGGTAGGATCGTGAATTGATGCTTGGGATGTTGATCTTGCTCGACTCCCGCAAACATGGCAAGCCGAGGGGATACCAGTATTTACCACGCGCTGAGGACTACGAGATACAGCTGAGCTGCAGAAGATGCGGTCTCTGACCAACCGGGAGTCAACACGTCTTGCAGCCTACGCGGGCTTTTCGCGCAGGGGTATGCATGGCGGAGGGAGTGTGGCGTGCATGGGTCAATTCATCATGGGGCACCGTTCATCAATACGATATTAATCTGTGAAACCGGCCGCTGCACAAACAACGACCACACCTGCATCAACTGTTCGGAGGCTGAGGGCCCAGCTGCTGCTTCATCCGGATTACGTTGTGGCCTGGCAGACTGACGACCATGGGCCGTTATGTTGACCCAAGGGGCGTGAGCTTTCCTAGGAACTACGCCACTGCACCCAGCCCTGCCAGGATGATGACCATGTTCCCAGACATACCCGACAGCCATGTGCTTCTTGTGAGCCACGCCGCTGCACCCAGCCCTGCTAGGATAACGACCACGCTCACAGAAACTGTCCGGAGGCCGAGGGCCCAGCTGTTGCTTCGTCTGAACTACGCCGCTGCACCCGGCCCTGCCAGGATAACGACCATGTCCACGATACAGCCCCAGCAGCCACGAGCTTTTCAGGGACTACGCCGCTGCACCCAGCCCTGCCAGGATAACGACCATGTTCCCAGAGTTACTCGACAGCAATGCACCTCGTGTGAACTACGCCGCTGCACCCGGCCCTGCCAGGATAACGGCCATGTTCTCAGAGACACCCAGCTACCAAACAGCTGCATATCAAATACGTATGGCAGCCTTGCCGGTTTGATCCAGTTCCCAGAAAGTGGAAGGTCTGATTCGGTTCAATGACCGAGTCTTGACGTGTTCGGGCGCGCGGTTGACGTTGTTTCCTCTTCGACGACTGCGCCTGGAACGCTGCTTCGTGTCCGGCCTCGGCTCTTTTGTAATTGCCCCTTCTCTTTGTTGAATGGAAGAATCGAGCCTTTGGCGTTTCGGCCTGTGCCTGTGCCTGTGCCTGTGCCTGTGCTCATCATCACCATCATCGTCATCATCACCAATACCATCATCGGACATCGGTCTCTTCTGTGATATAGGTTTATCGGATCTCGACGGATTAAACTCAATATCAGCAGTTTGTTGGGAAGAAGTGTCGGGTTTTCGACGTTTGTGAACCCGCGTGTCATTATCATCATCGTGTACAGGTGTTTTGCTGACCCTGGAATCGGTTGTGTCTGCCTCTGGGGTTCTTTCGGAAACGTCGAGCTTCTGACGTTTGTGCCTTTGCCCACCATCGCTATCGTCATTTGTAGGCCTTTTCCTAAAAAGGCTTGTACTAGGCTGGGAACAAGGGTTGGTGGTATGTGAGAGTGTAGTAGAGGCGTCCACTTTTCGACGTTTGGCGGATCGATCGTTGCCGTCGCTTGGGGGTAATTTCGCGCCTATTATGCTCCCATCGTCTGCCGAACGTGGACTAGAAGCCTGGTCAGTTTCAGAATCATGATTACCGTCATCGCTAAGCCGTGGCCTCTTCCTAAGCGATACATTAGCATTCCAAGTTCCTTGAGATTCCCCATCTCCAAACCCAGAGAGCCCTTACCGCTTCCGCTGTAGACTGTGTGCTTCCTTCAGCCTGCCATGTTCTTGATCATGTATTGTACTTGAAAGCGCAGGTGTCTGTTGCGTTAAAAGTTCATCGCCGCCGGAACTTAGAGCTCCTTTGGACGCCTGTCTCGACGCGGATTCAGGTACTGAAAAGTATGTGAAAGTGCCGTGGAAGATCACATTCCCCCCCAAGCCACCATCTAAAGCCCGTTCTTCTTCAAAATCAATGTCGTCGAGCTCAGGGAATGCTTCGCCTTCGTCAGCGGATAGTGCGCCGCTTGCGAGATCATCATCTGGTCTTTCGCAGATCTCATCCGCTTCCCAGCCAAAAGCGAGGCCCTTCAACACGGAAATGAAATCCAGCAAGGTGCCGGTTTGAGACGCCTTGAACACTTTGTTGCGAGCGTCTTTGCATGGGTAACCGTCACTATGGTAGCTGGCATGCATCAGGATATTATCCAACAAATCCAATAGCTCTTTCCAGTCCCTGGAGTTCCTTTCTCTGAATATCCTCTCGAAATCTTGTCTGTCTTTGGCGATTTTTGCAATCTCTAATGCGCGCTCGAAATGTTTGTCGTCTGGAAGAACAGGAATCCGGACAGTGTTGAAACGCTTCCAACAATCGCCCCAAAGAAGCTCTGGGTCGCGCAAGTCCGGCTCGACTTGGTTATACCATGTGCGAAGCGTCCTGCGCATGTAGTACGGCGGTGCGTTTTCGAAGGGAGGCATGACGACTGCGCGTGCCTTTCGGCTCGTTCGCGTCTGGAGTAGGAAAAGAGGAAAAGTGGTGGAGGAGGAGGATGCCGTAGTCGTGGTGGTCGCGGTCGCGTTTGCAGTCGGAGGAGAGGTGGGCAATTGCTGTGATGCGATATCAATGAATGAATGGGTTTGTTTCTGTCAGCTCGCAGCTACTACTAGGTAGGTAGTAGTAGTAGGTAGGTAGCCAGAGCTGAAGAGGTACAGGTTATGTCACCCGCACGTGACTGCACTTTGACGACCGTTGGAAGTTGGAACGTCTTGACAAGGGTACCCTTGAGCAACTTCCATATCCAGATGATGACTTCAACGATCGTGCGTTCTCTTGAGTGGGATCATGGGAACAGAGCATCGAGAGACGAGAGACGGAGATGCGCCTTTCAAGGCTACTAGTAGTATCGCAGGTGGCCACTTGTCTGACTGTTGATTCGCAGAGAAGGCGGTCAAAGGAGTCGGACTTACCAGTATGTGAGCCAAAGGTACCTAGTAGGTATGACCATGATGTAAGCCAGGAACTCGGCCCGAGGGTGATTCTTCCAGATGCATCTCTTTACTCCAGTCCGTAAGCGATCGCTTTCTGTGCTTTTGCCATTAGTACGAGGTAGCTTGTTTAAGCTTCAATGTAAGTGTAAGTCTAATCCAACGATTGAGAGGTACTAAGATGACCCGATCATCCTAAGGTAAGCTACCTGTCTCCTAACTTAAAGTACCTAGTAGGTACCTGTGATTCAATTACATGCCATCTCGTTTACACGAGTACCATCACAGGCATTCTTTCGCCATCTTCCTCTCTTCATTATGGAAGCTGTGATGTCTCCATCATCATCACTCGGCCACTGTAGAGAAACTGGAAACACCTGAGTTAACCTTTGTTGCCAAAGTACCTAGGCATGAGACTGGAGTTAGTACTTACCTGGTATCTAGGTATCTACCTTTACTTCAGACAGACAAGCTGATATCATCACAAGCCATCCCAGCCCACTTCCATCACCCCGTCACATCGCTTAGATCCCAACAACTTGAAAGCCTCTCGCCAAAATCAGCCGCATACCGCCGACGGAAACAGTTTCATAGCGCAATGGGCAGCATAACACTGGGCATCCGATGCCTCTTTCAGATGACGGCGAACCTAAACACTCGTTTCGCTCTCTAATTTCAAACTTTCTCACTAAGCATCTCCACGTTGACGCCCCTGATAACCAACCCATCAGATAGAAAGCTCCGTGGTTTGCCGTACTGTTGGGGAACATCCCCAATGGCGTCAAGCCATGCCAGTGCTTCGGCTTCAGTGTAAAGTCACAGCCCGACGACATACGGCCAAGTACTTAAAACCTGGCCTTTCCGCACGTCTAATTGCTGCTGATATTGTTTCCATCCGCAGCAATCGCATGCATCAACACCACTGACTTATATCCCACGTCGCACTATTTCCAAGACTGTCACTTATAACAAGAAAAAGTAGAGCTTCCTCCTCCTCACAGCTTCCTATTCTAGTCTTTATATCATTACACAAGATCCTTCGAACTACTATCCAGGTAAGAAATCCAGAGCGTTGACCATCAATATTCATACCTGAGCATCCAGAGCATCAAGAGCATACATCACATACAGAACATCTGAACCCTTTATTGACCGCTATATCAGGACTCACTGTCTACCGCGCCATGTCCTCAATCACATCCGGCAATGCTTCTCGAGAGGCAGCACGTTGGGACGGCCTGCCCAGAGAAATCCGGCTTCTCATACTCGAGATCCTGATGGAAGACGACAGCGCCTGCAGACTGAGTTGCTTGGCTACAGTGTCTCGAGAGTGGCAAGCAGAGGTCGAGCGGCACAATTTCGGTCGACTCAGACTGACGCCAGCTCGGATCGCCGATTTTGGTTCCATGGCCTACCGCAGTCGGGCTCTCATAAGCCATATCTGGCTCTGCTTGGAACTCGAGGACTATGGCTGCTCCAAGTGCGCGCCTCCTAGCGGGAGAACAGTCGAAGATTGGAGTCATGCATATGCTGTCACCGATACATCCCACTGCCCCATCACCACTGCGTTCGAGCATCTCTTCTCCGCTCTCAGCACCTGGGAACCCAACGGCGATCTGACACTCGATATCAGTATCTACTCGCCTAGCGACTCCAAACATTGGTTCAAGTATCTGACCTTTCTGCCGGATACTCCTGCAGATAGGGCAAAATGTGGTACAGAGCAGACGGTATTAACCCAGGTCAGCGATGGGCATGGCTGGGTCTCTGGTGTCCGAGAGTCCACTCCGCCGAGGTCGGCTATCAACAAGATTTTCCATCCAGTTATGGATGATGGACCCTTTGATAGCGAGCTGTTGGAGCTCCAATGGTGGGATCAGCTTCCACCCATTCCGGCCGTTACTAGAGTGCTTCTTCGACAGCAGAACCGCCGGAGATGGAAGCCGGCATCGCTTGCACATATGTTTGCTCGTTTCCCCAGACTCCGGGAAGTCCACTATGAGCCCTGGAGACAATGGAACTCTATGCAGCGCCACACAGATAGAGGTGAGTATCGCTGCTCACTTTACCTAGCCTGTCGAGGATCTTTCTCTCTCTCTCTCTCGTCTGTGTAGGGAGATTTGCCGTTGCTAATAATGGTCCTTATTTGTTCTCTAGATATCGAATATCTTCTTGAGTCTATACGCCATTATAACGAAAATCTGAAGAAACTTGTCATCTTTGAGAACTTCAATCAACAGTACGCGGCTACCATGCAGCGATTCATGCATGGGGTCGACACAAACGAATCTCACCCCATTCGCAATCCAAGCCCAGTCATCGGCCGGATCCTCGCAGCCACTAGCTTCGAACTGGAGCATCTTGCGGCATCCTTCATGGTAGATGCTCGGCATTTCCTGGACATTGAACCTTTTTGGGAGTGGCCAAACCTCACATCGCTTGCGCTTACTTCAAGGCTGCTCTCGCCAGAGGCAGACTCGGGCGAGATGGTCTCAATGCTTGAGAACGCGGCGGCGGCAGCGATGAAGATGCCACAGCTGGAAACGATGGAGATTTGGAACGGCCGAAAGGGGCTGGCGGCGCTCTTTCAGTATCAGGTGTATCGCAATAGACGGCAAGCCAGAATCACCTGGAGAGGCACATGGGCATTTACCATAGAACCATCTTTGATTAAGGCTTGGGAAACCCTGGTACATCAAAGCCATCCTGGCTGGGACCATGAGCTTGCTGTGGTCCAGGAACGGCTGGACGAAGATGTGATTGAGTCTCACGGCGATGCCATTCGCCATCTGATGCTTTCAAGTCAAGTCATTCGGCCTGTCTCGTTGCAGCAGATTCAGACGGAACAGAAAGCCCTGGAAGGCGCGAGGACTGTGTGATTTATTGAAGAAGAGGACAAGGACAAGGACAAGGAGAGTGGCTACCAGCACCCTACCTTGGTTTGCTGTCATCCAACCCCTGACTGAATTAGATACTCTGCCTGTACCACTATCGCCATTTTGTCCTGCTTGTACTTAACTTTAGTACATGCGTTTATCAACATGTGGTGAAACAACATAAGATAGCTAGAAAAATCCTTACTAGGATTGTATCTCTCTCTCTCTCTAAACTAAGGGGCTGTCATCAATATGTTACTGTATTATGAGGCTCTCTGTCAGTGTCAATACCTTGCCCAGAACTTGTCGTTCAATGATATGACATCTCTATCATCAGCAGCTCTAATATGATGCGCCCTGTATGCAGGCCAGTGGCGGAAAACTGCCAAGGAACCGTGGAGAGCGCCCTCCCTCTGCTGATGTGCCATACATGTATTCAGCCGCAGTCCTTCGGCCAGGCCAACAATGGCTTGACGATGTCTCTTCACTTCTTCACTGAGGCATGTTTGAGTATCATCAGGCTGAGGTGGGAACATGGAACGTTTGGCGGATAGGTAAAAAGAGCTAGCCTGGACAGGCGCAAGGTCACAAGTACCAGGCCTTGACACCCCCATTCCCTGGAGGTGAAAGTCGCCGGAGAGGGGCGTAGAGCGTTCCAGGGACCTTGCAGCAGCGGGGAGGCGGGCGCTGATTGGCTGCGGACAGATCCTGTTGTGACAGGGTCGCCCGCCGGACAAAGTACCTTGTACAAGCTACCTGTCAGCTGTATCGATGGCCAGCTTCCAGTTGGCGCCTCTCTCAGCTCGGTCGGCCTCAACACCATGACGTTTCCACCTCAACCGCAATCGGCCATCACCAGCTCTCCTCCTCCTCTCGCCCCCAAACCGCGGCCCAGCTGTGCGGCGCTCTCCCGGCAAGGCTAGACGCAGCAGCGGGCTGGAGATGTCGGCTCAGCCTTGTCCTGGCCGCCGCCTTGCACCCGCCTCGCGCTGAGACCAAAGGCACCCTTCACCACCATGGCCGACGGCTTCAGCAACATCCGAGTCTTTGTCCACTGGCGCGACCAGACCGTCTTCGCGGGCGAGGCGGTCCAATGCACCGTCACCTTCCGAAACATTGCCCCCGAGGCGAGCCAGCTGCAACAACAACAGCTGCTGCAACAGCCCTTCTCCCCTCACCCGCACGGCCACTCCAGCTCTCATTCCCAGACGCAGACCCAGTCGGAGAGGCAGCGGCTTGCCTCGCCCATTCAGACCCGCAGCAAGGCCGCAGCATCGGCCAGAGGCCATCGACGAGCCGCCCTGTCGCTGAGCGTGCCCTCGCCGAGCGCGAGAAGCCGGCAGAGCTCGATCCAATGGCCTCAGCCCGCTGCTTCCGGCGACGCCCGCGGCCATGCGCACAAGCGATCCATATCCATTGTGTCCATTGGATCGACCACCAGCACCATCGACGAGCATTCGCAGTCGCCGCGCTTTGATAATTCTCCACGGGCGCAGCGGCACTCGCATAACCGCGCCAGCAGTCTGCAGATTGCGTCTCGCGGGCCGCCCACCATTCCCTCGACTCCTCAATCCGGTATGAACCTTTCCTGACGAGTAATTGAGATTTCTTGTTCTCATGGACATCAATTGGCTGACTGTATCGGCTCTAGGCTCATTCTCACAAAGACCGTCCTCCTCACAAAGACCGTCGACCTCCCCCTTCAATGCTTCGTATCCCCCCGATCGATTTGGCCGCATACCCGTTCCGAGGAGCCCTCAGTCGTCAACTCTATCGGTTCAGCGCAGGTCCTCCAAGGCATTGGCCAGCCCCATGCCCGACTTTCGATTCCCCGCTGCGCCCGCACCAGACTCGGAAACGGTTCCGAGTCCTCGAAAGGCTTCCGGCAATAGCATGCTGAGCCCGAGAACAGGTCCGGTCGACAGCAACCTCCCTATACGATCAAAGGAACAGCTCCCGCCTGTGCCCGACCGGCCGATCCTTACCGCCCGCATACTCTCCAGCACGAGCATGGCTGGGGGGACCCCTCGAAGCAGTGGTGAATTCTACTCCATCAGCAACAACTCGTCCGAGACGTTGGCCTCGGAGTACGTAGCGCCACCTTTGACGAGAGGTTCCGGCAGACCATCGTATCCGCGCCGTGGCTCAGGCTTTTCTATGCACCAGTCAAGAACCGAGTCGCTGATGATGGGCTTCGCCCAAATCCAGGGCTCCTTCTCGCTGGATGGGTCCCTCATCAGCCTTGCGCCCTTTGAGCAAGTCAAGAAGAAAGCCGTTGTTGGCGGCCGAGGCGGCGGAGTGGTTGGCCTCGAGTCGGGACGTCGAGAGAATGGCCTCTTACGCGGCTTTGGCTGGGGCAGCATAAGCAATTCTCTGGGCGATTTTCTAGGCGGCGGAGAGTTGAGCACCATCAAGGAGATGCGTGGGGTTGCAAACTCAAAGGCCGTTCCTTTGCTCAGCACGCCCCAGTCGATCCTGTTCGTCGACCTGCAGCTTGCCCCTGGCGAGAGCCGATCGTTCGAGTACACTTTCAAGCTCCCGAAAGGCCTGCCCCCTACGCATAAAGGAAAGGCAATCAAGATATCATACAGCCTAGTAATCGGCACTCAGAGACCAGGAGGTGCTAGAGAGCAGCAGGTCCGCACGGTCGAGGTGCCGTTTCGTGTCCTTGGGAGCGTCAACAGCCACGGCGAGATCCTCGGACACGATCTCATGAACCCTTACATACTTCTTCGCGACGAGGCTCTGGTCAAGATGGTTGGGAAGCAGCAGAAGAGCCACAGAGAGCGCGAGACCCCCGGGGGATCTGCTGCCATGAGCGACTTTTTATCATACGTCGACAGCTTGACGAACCGACCCGGCGATAAGTCTGGGGGGTCACTTCTGTCTCCAACAGCAACTCCGGATCTACGGCGGCTTTCGTCGTCCAGCTTCGAGGAGACGACGTCGGCCAAAGAGGCAATTCGCCTCGCAATCATGAGGAGCACCCAGACAAGCCAGGGACAGCAGAGCGCCAGTCGCTTCGAGATTGCGCGCAACGGGCAGAGGGTCGGCGTGGTGATGCTGACGCGACCTGCCTACCGTCTGGGAGAGGTTGTAACAATGGTCATTGACTTTGCTGATGCCGACATTCCGTGTTACGCAGTCCATGCAACTTTGGAGTCATCCGAGAGGATAGACTCATCGCTGGCTCTGCGATCTGACTCGAGTATACACAGGGTAACGCGCAAGGTGTACGTTGCCTCTTCCGAGTCCACGCTCTTCACTCGACGAATAGTCTTTACCCCCACGATACCCATCTCAGCCACGCCCGAATTCGTCACCAGCGCCATCAGCTTCGAATGGAAGATCCGCGTCGAGTTCGTCGTGCCGTCGTCACAGGGCCACGATTCGGCCAAGGGGCAGCAAACTCCGTATCCCTTGCTGGAGCAGATTTCGAGGGATGACAAGGGGGGCTTGGTCCTTGTCGCTGTCGAGAACCTGTCGTGCGAGAGCTTCGATGTGCCCGTGCCTCTGCGCGTGTACGGAGCGGTTGGGACCGGGTTGGAGCGCTTGGAGAGGGACGAGGCGTCTGAGGAGGGGCTTGTTGTGTAGAGTAGACTTACAGTTTCGGTGTGCTGGAAAGGAGATTTTGGATGATTTGATGGTGAGAGAGAGGAAGTTTTGCGAGCTTTGAAGTTGGGCCTCTTTGAAGAAATGTAACATACATGTTGAATGAAGAGATTATGCACGTTTAGCTGATTACTACCGTTCTGGTCAAGGATGACTGAGGTAATTCATTATACTCTCTCTACTCGCTAGCTATAGAG
>LFMI01000417.1:11043-30673 GCA_001050175.1 Trichoderma parareesei | reverse complement strand
AAGAAAAAAAAAAAAAAAAAAAAAAAAAAAAAAAAAAAAAGGAAAGGCGGAAGCAGCCGGTGATTGACTCGTCGCCTTCATCGGCTGGGCCCTGCCTCCAACGAGTCTCAAATCACTCGACTGTTTCCGCGATTGTCACTGCCGCTCTTTTGGTTTAGATAGGGACGTGCCCGGCCCTGTCGTTTGGTGCGAGGAAATCGTAGCGCTGGAGGTTGGACGTTGTCGGCGGGCGGCAGCGCTGTATTTATAGTCTACAGAGGATGCGCTACAGGGGTGCGACCCCACTGAATGCACGCCCCAGTTCGCTAAAGTCGGGCGACCCACAGCGAAGACCGCGCTACCTCGTCAAGCTTGTGCAATGGAGCTGATGTAGTTTTTGATGGTGTCACTCCACCTTTGGTTGTAATTACTAGTATCACCAACTTGAACTTCTACTGGATCACGTCTTCCCTAGGTGTCTACATGTATTTCTCCCTCTCCTCCTCATCCTCCACCAGTACCACGCAAAATGCTCAAGATCCCAAAGCCATCTGCCGGCTTGCGCTCTTCCGGTTCGGTCGGAAATACTCGGTGCTCCTAGAAAAAGCCGCAGCTTCTGCACCTCCTCCTCATCCCTCCCCTCCTCCACGACACGATCCATCCTTCCATCGTCAAACGCAATCCCCCTCCAAAAGAGAATCCCCAGCTTCCGCGCCGCTTCCACTCCTTGTATCTGTCCTGTACTCATCTGTATGTGTCTCGTCAAAGACAGAAACTCGCACCAGAAGAGCTGGCGCAGGTCTCGGTGGTCTGAGTAGTATTCAAACTTCTGAGAAGCATCGACAACCTCTCCGAGGACTTCCTCAATGCCATAGAGGGCCATGCCAAAGGGCAGCCACTCTGCTTCGGCCCAGTCAATGAGGCCGGTGAGACGGCCTGTTCTTGGGTTGACGAGAATGTTTGCCGGGAGGAGGTCACCGTGGGTGAGACACCAGTCGGATGACTGGATGCTGTGGAATTGGCTCTGCGCCTCTGTGACGTGTCTTTGGAGGTCTGTGTCTTTGGAGGGCAGGCTGCTCAGGAGGTCCAGCCGCCATTGCATCGACTCGCCAATCCGTCCCTTGGGGACATCTTCTCGGAAAGGCTGCCTTGCACGGAACCCGAGAGCAAACACCGTGGCTAGTCCGCGCATTAACCTCTTCCTATACATGCTATCCTCAGCTTTGACCACCCGCTCTCTCATCTTGTCTGGTCTCCTTCTTCGAAACTCTGATAGTGGGATTCCTGGGATTCTTTTATGCAGATAGACATGCATAACTGGTAGATCGAGATTCTCATCGGGGCGCTGAAGGGGGATACCCTGGATCTCGCCCAGATACGTCGTCGTCGGAGCATAGCTGCCGTAGATAGCCTTGACCTCTCGGCAAGTGTCTATATTCAACATGAACGCCTCGGGCCGAAACTGCAGCAGATGGCTTCTTGATAGGCTCAGCGTATAGGAGCAATAGCCCTGCGTCTGCAAAGGCATCGGTTCTACGCCGGGGAACTGTCCACGGGCATATCCATCGCATACCTCCCTGGTCTTTCCATCGAATCCGTTGCGAGTAAAGAATGCTTCTATGCCCCCGTCGTTACCAGGATGAATCTCGACATCGGCTTTATAGCTGCCGCTCTTATCGGTGCTGCTGCCCCAGGCCATGATACCAGCGACGACTTGTATCAGTCAAAAGCACTGCTGCCTATCACGTTGTATGGACGTGAGACGCGACACGAGTAACCCGCTGGATGGACGAGATATCGTAGAATAGACTTGGTCAGATGAGGACAGACGGAAGAAGGCCAAGGCAGCCCTTATAAGCAGAGGAGAGTAAATGACAGCTCGGATTTCAAAGGAATCGCTAACCCGAAGACACACCGCAGCCATTTGATGGCTGTTCCAGACTTGCACATGACGCTGCCCCTCTCGGATCCTTGGAGTGCGGCTGAACATCATGCTTCTTACCTATTGACTCATATTCAGGCCAATGAAGTAGGGCTAAGCAATTGCCTCCTATAAGCGAGCAAAGCGGCGCTTCTCTCCATTCACCAAAAGTCCATCAAAAACTGAAAGCCTGTCACTCCTCGCTTTCGGAGTGCCAACCTCACATGCCCGTCAATATGTGGCCGTGAGTCTCTGGACGAGATAATCGCCGCTGTTGATACCGGCATACTTCTTCTCCTGCTCGGTGGCATATGTTCCCGGCAGCACTTCAATCAGATCCTTGAAGTTGGGGTTGCAAAAGTAGCTGCCTCTCCCGCGTTAGACTGCGAACACATTGTCAAACTGGCCTTTTGCTGCAATCATGAGAACTTACGCAATGCTATATCGCGAAGGATACGTTTCGCCCTCCCGCCTCGGCGGCTCAACCACTCTGTGGATCGTGCTCTTGATCGTATCATTGCTCCATCTCGCCAGCAAGTCGCCGGCATTGACGACGATGGTCCCTTCAATGGGAGTTGCATCGACAAATGTTCCGTTGGGGCTCTTCACCTGAAGACCGCCTCGGTCATCTTGGAAAAGAAGAGTGATGGATCCGTAGTCCTATAATATCGACTGTTCGTCAGGAGGAAAACGCCATGTGTAACACAATAAATGTATGAAATTATCGCTTACGCTGTGATCTCCGGCACGAACCTGCCCGGGAGTATTGAAAACATCCGACTTGACCTCCGGATAATGCAGCAGCCGCAAGTTGTTATCACCAACATCAACGAACCGATCAAAGAAGCTCTCCTCGAACCCCATGCCCATCGCAATAGCCCGCATGACCTGCACATGCAACGCCTTGCATTGCTCAAAAAAGCTCAACATGTCCGCCCTGAAGCCCACGATGGATGAGCCCTCTTCGCTAGGCCAGTTGTTCGGATGCCCTTCTTCGTCGTCACGGCCAATCTCCAGGCTTTCCTTTAGATCCGGCACCGCGCTGCGCACCTTTTCCACCTCGGCGTTGTCCTTGAGCAGCGAGACCTTTTCTCGCCCGTGAGCGACGTAGCCGCGGTTGGCCTGCGGAGTCGTCCATTCCAGCGCTGCTTTTTTCTCCAGCGGTTGCGCAAAGAAGTTTGCCGACATGTTGAACGTGTGCTTGACGGTTTCCTGGGAGATGGGGTGGTTCTTGAGGTATATGAAGCCGGCGTCTTGGAAGCCTTTGAGGATGGCGTCGGCTGTCTCTTGGCGAGTAGATGCGTTGCCGTTTAGGAACTTGGAAAAGTCGATGAGCTGGATAAATCATGAGTATTTGCATCGACATAGCGTCGTGCCTTCACCAACATGTCATGGTCACTCACGGGGATGAAGAGCCCATCTTTGCTCACTGCCGCGTCAGTCGCCATTGTGCATTCGATAAGGAGTAAAAATGCTCGATTCACGTATGCAGAGTATTCCTGTTGAAGAAACGCAGCGTTGGGTACATCTTGTCCTCGTATTTATAGGTATATATGGGTAGCTGAACTAGAGCAAGCTTACAGATATACTATCCATTCCAATGCAACCTGTTATTTGCTTCAGTCGTCGGCGGCGCTGTAAGTCTCGCGGGATAGCGCGGGCGCTGGCAGACAATCTCGAGCCGCCACCAGCAAGAGCTTCTCCCACCTTCAACAGATGGCGTTTCGCTGTATTAGAGCCGAAGCTTGAGGCCGCGATAAGCTAGGCCAAGAGACGGCAGCTAGTCGACCTAGTCCGGGGTGTATGCATGGGATGGCTGATCTGCTCGACTCTGACTGGTTGCAACAGGGTGATTATCGCGGTGGAGAGTCGAAAATCGTGCGGGGCCATGATCGTTGATGTGCCGTGCCCCTCTTCAAGATACAGTACTGAGCATGAAACGTATCAGTTGTATCATGTCCGTATCTCAGTGTAACACGCCTGGCGCTGACGAGGTCGTTGGTTGACTCCATGGGCGGCAGAAAGCCACTCAAGGGCTATTACCGCTTCCCCGCAGTACTCGCTCGCGCGTGCTGTTCAGACGAGACGATGAGCTTGTGTCGACGTGAGACCTTCTCTTCGTAACCATCGTGAAAGAACAACTCGCCTTTTCCGGCTGGTGACATGGCAGCCTCCAAGATACGCGTTGTGGACATCCACACGCACATGTATCCGCCATCATACATCAAGATCCTCGAAGCCCGTACCACAATCCCTCTCGTCCGCACGTTTCCGCAGACACCAGAGCCGCGCCTGATACTCCTCGAAGCCGAAGCCAAAGCACTCGAGGAGGCCACCAATGATCCTACAGCCAAGCCTCCTGGGCGGCCGCTCACCTCCCACTTCGCATCACTCGCTCAGAAGATCCATTTCATGGACACCCATGGCATTGACGTTTCGGTGATATCCCTCGCCAATCCATGGCTCGACTTCCTTGGCGCCTCTGAATCGGGAGAGATTGGTGAATCCGTCAACCAAGAGTTTTCGCGCATGTGTGGCGAGCATCCTGGACGCTTGTTCTTCTTTGCGGCATTGCCCCTGACTGCGCCTCTGGACACGTTGCTCGCCGCGATTTCCCACGTGCAGAGCCTTCAATACTGCAGAGGCATCATCCTCGGCACCTCGGGTTTGGGCAAAGGGCTTGACGATCCCGCTCTAATGCCGATATTCGAGGCGTTGGCGGCGGCCAGCCTGACCATATTCCTGCATCCACACTATGGACTGCCCAACGAGGTTTGGGGGCCTAGAGCCAGCGCAGAGTACGGCCACGTTTTGCCACTCGCCTTGGGCTTCCCCATGGAAACCACAATTGCAGTGACGCGCATGTACCTGTCCGGCGTGTTTGACAAAGTGCGGGATCTGAGAATGATCCTGGCCCACAGCGGAGGGACTCTGCCCTTCCTAGCAGGCAGGATCGAAAGCTGCATCATGCACGATGGACAGCTGGTCAGGGAGGGCAAAGCTGGCAAGGGTCGCCGAACAATTTGGCAGGTTTTGAAGGAGCAAATCTACCTCGACGCCGTCATTTATTCCGAGGTTGGGCTCAAGGCAGCGATAGACGCTAGCGGTGCTGACAGGTTGATGTTTGGAACCGACCATCCCTTCTTCCCCCCTCTTGAGAGTGATGAGCAAGGAGAGTGGGAGAGCGTGAGCTTGAACGCCGACGCGGTGACCATGGCTGTTGGCGAAGGTTCGGAAGAGGCAAAGGCAATCATGGGGGGCAACGCGATAAGCATCCTTCGACTGGATCAAAAAGACGCTTGAAGACCGCGGAGCCTGCCCTCCTCGAGTGGTGACGCTAGACGGTGGATAGATGTGATAGATAGCAAACATGGGTTGATATGACGTGGTGATGCCGGCTATTCTCGTTGCATGGCGTGTGATTAGACGGCTGTCGTGTCCTGCTGAAACTTCATCTCCGCCTCGTGAATGCGCTGTCGCGCCTCAATCATCTTCTTCTCGGCATCTTCGAGCTCCTGGCTGTCCGTCACATCGAGCTTCTGTAGGTTCCTCACTGCTTGAACGGCCCGCAGCTTGTCGCAAACCAATTCCCAGTACTTCTTCTTGACCGCACCAAGATCCACAACGTAATCGCCGGGAACGAGAACGGTGCCGTTGGCAGGCCCGGACGGCTTCTTAATCCCGCCTGTAGCCTTGAGTGACTTCTTGACCTGCTTCCTCCTTGCCTTGTCCTCTTTCCTCTCCTTCAATCGTCGCCTGGCCTCGGCCATGTCCTCCAATTTCTGCGCCGCCTCAGCCGCTGCCTCAGCCGCCTCAGCCTGCCGTCTCTTCTCTTCGTCGTGCATGCGCTGCGCTTCTGCCAGCCGCTCTCGTTCCTTGGCTAGCTTCTCCTGGTCCCGCTGCTGCTGCTCTTGCATCCGCTGTCTGTGGGCATTTTCGCGGGCCTCGAGGTCATCGGCAAACCTTTGGTGCTCCTTGTCCATCGCCTCGCGCTCTTGTTTGCGCAGCAGCTTGGCCTTGAGAGACTGGTCGTAAGCCGCACGCGCATTGGGATCGGACAGAATATCCCTGGCCCTCTCGAATAGCTCCCATTTTGCTGCATCGAACTTTTCACGCGCCTTGTCCGGGTGGTAGTTCAAGGACGCTTTCCTCCAAGCTCGATGGACATCTTCCTTGGGCGTGAGGGCATCCACGCCGAGGAGCTCGTAGAGGTCGATGTTTTTGTCTGCATATTCATTTGCGAACCGTAAAAGGTCCGCCTTGTCGTCACTCATTGTGAGAGTCTGCCGAGTTCTTTCAGATTCTAGAGGGTGATGGCTTCTGCGTAGTTATTGCGGATGCGTCACTGATGACAATAAAGAAGGCAAGAGTAGTCAGAAGATATGTGAAGAAAGAAAAGAGAATATGGCGAAGTGAGCAGAACCTTTGAGATTTGATGTGGGTTGAAAGGATGCCTGCCTGATGACTGTAAGATTTATGAGTGACCGAATTCTAGTCGCGCCTTCCGCGCTTTGCCATTCAGCGTTCGATGCGCTATCACGTGACGTTTTGAGCTTTAGGTACAGGTACCTACTCAAGGTACCTTGAATTTTGCCACCCCAATCATGAGGAACTTCAATATCATCAAGCTTCACTCAACATGTTGCCATTGTCAATCGCAATTCAAGTCTATATACTGAACACCTAGATTTCATGGCTTCAAATGCCACCCAGATACATTGATTTGTCACAGAAAGCTGCGCTGCTTAGACAACATCCTTTCTGCTTCTCAGCGCCGGAATCTTGTTCCCCTGCCAGTCGATATCCTGGGTCTCGGCGAATAAGTAAACGTTTGGTGTTCCCTCAGTCAACTGAAGAAGATACCGCTCGAATGGCCCCAATGGCTCTTCCACCATGATTCTCTGCTTGGGATCCGTGGGCGCAGCGCCCTGCGGTCCAGCATACTCCCATATCCATCTTCCGCTCTCCTGCTTGTCGACTCCAGATTCATCCGGAGGACCCTGCCACCAGCTTGGATTGTGCGGGATCGGATCTTGAAACGTTTCGTTGGTGTGCTTCAACTGCCAATTGGCCAGTGATGGGCAGGTCCAAACGGCCTTGTCGTCCAAGCCAAGCCCCTTGCAAGCCAGCCGAACTCTGGCTGAGCTATGGATGCGCTCGTTGGTGTCTTGCAGAAAGATGCCGGTTTCGCGGTCAGTCTTTGGGTCTGTTCGCTTATACAAACCGGGCGTCCTGTTCTCGAAGCCTGAGAGCTTGTATATGAAGTCGCTGGCCTTGTTGATGGACCCAAGTGCCCACGGTCGGACTGGTTGATTTTCCTTGTAGATGGGTTCGACGGCCCATTTCAGGCCCTTCTTTGCGGGTTTCAGGCTCTTATAGTAACTGACGGTCTTCTGTGCGACTCTCTCAAGACAGGACAAGTCAAACTCGACTCCCACAGATGCCATCTGGTCCATCATCCCTATATGTTCAACTGTCAGTCTCTGATTTGAGACGCATCCTCATTGATGCTGTCTGGCACAATGGACCACTTACAGGCAAGTGAAGCGTCGGCGGCTTCTTGGTCCGGCCACCCACCGCCGCAGTTGGCATGATTGCCTGGGAACCAAACCTGCCGGAGGTCGGTCGTCAACCTGTTCTCTGGGAGCCGCTCCCAGACTGCTGGGGTAAATGGAGCACGAGTCTCATCCAGGGCAAGTGCCTGAAAGGCATGCTCGATGCGATCCGAAAGCGACGTGTCATGCCACTTATATGTGCTGTGGGGTGTTAGCTTTCTGCGATGGCACCCAGTCGAATCAAGACAAAGGGGGTAGACTTATTCTTCATTTGATGGGTGGATGCCAATCTTGTCCAGCCACGAAACCTTGGGGATGCCTAGGCTGCCAACGGTGTCCCAAACGCAGACGGCCTTGATCTTGATCAGCTCGCCGTTTTCCTGGTGTACACGAGTGTAGCCCAGCTTCTCGAGTCTCGCTCGGTATTCGTCTGCCGCATTCGGTCCCTTGGGCTTATTGGGAAACGGCTGTCCCGGGAACTCGTCTTCGTACTTGTCATTGTTCCAGTTCTCCATGTCCTTGAAGATGGGATAGAAGTATTCCAGGCCTTCTCGAGTGAGAAGGCCAAGAGTACCGACCATGCCCGCCACCGACCGAGCTGTGAAGGCGCCTCGGGAGAAGCCAACGAGGAAGATCTCGTCGCCGTCCATATGGTTCGCGCAGAGGTAGGAGTACGCTTCGCGGACTCGCTGCATGCCATGTCAGTTCGTCCTGCCTATAGGATCATGCTACGACTACCTATGATTGACAGGAAAAGGTGCAGCAGCTCTTACTTCAGAAAGGCCCAGGCCAAATGCACCACCAGTGAGGTGATCAATGACATTACTGCCAGTACCAACTCCGGACTCGTACGACATCACTTGCAGCGTGCCATCATCGCAACGCCGCTTGAAGCAGCGGCTGATTCGGGTGACGTTTGAGGGCACTTGAAGCGTCGGCTGAGGGTGCTCGAGAGTTGGCTCTTGATAGCCGTTGTCGCTATTCATCCACGTTCCATCGCAGCAGACAATGAGACGCTTGCTGACAGGAGGCTGGGAACCCATGAGTGCAGATGCGGGAAATCAATAATGTGTGTCGTTATGGGTGGGATTGCGTGAGCGATGCGAAACATTGAATGAGAGGCAACACGCAAGACGACATGGACGAAACGCCGACTTATACAAACGTCTCCATGTGAGGCTGCCTCCCCGCAAAGCCCAGGGCTCTGGATCACCTCCGCTTGGTTACATCCGTGAGCAAACATCGAGGAGCACCCATCAATGGTGGAAGGGGCATGACCACGGCCTCATAACAAGCGCCATGATGGTGTGCAACCCATGAGGTGGTCAGCGACGGCCCGTGGATTCAGGCTCAGTCCTTTTACTTTGGAGCCTTCTCCGCGCTCCATGCACTTTAGCACGTCTGGAACACTACTCATGACCGCAGCTGACGGGTCGCAAAAGCCAGGGGCCGGAGCCAAAGAAACAAGGCCCTTATTTTGACGTCAACCAACCATGTGATCCCATCACGACCTCCCCAGCAAAGAGACAGGCTACAACTTTCTTCAGCTGGCGAGGAGCCGTTGTGGAGCGCATCTCTCAGCCCTACTGCTGCGCACTTGTAGGGAAGCGAATCCTACATGATGAGACTACCTACTACTCCGCAGCAGTAGTACATGTATGCCTCTGGTCGCCAACGGCTAGTATGCTGACGGTCGTTGAATTGAACGATCCAACTACGTTTGCGTCAGAATGGCTCATTCTTGTCTCGGATGCAGATTCCGCCTTCCAGATAGCCTCGCAACTCACTCCTTGCAGGAGGTTGGATGGGCGGCGCGTCATTGAAAGGATTCTAGACCTGGCTGACGCAGTATGATTAAGTTGACAAGAGAGTGCTGACTGCATGGTCCAAGCCTTGCTGCCAATGCGTCGGTTCGTTGTAAACGAGATCAAGGCGCAGCCTATGTGGCTTGGTGTCCTCGGTGTGGTATCGCCAAGAGTTCATTCGCCGTCATCACGTATATGTTTGGCGGACAAATAACGAGAATGATGCTGTGCATAGACAGCCTTGATCATAGCCCTTTTTGCACAACCAGGAGAGGGTATTGGTTTGCCGTCTAAATATCGTACATGCTCTGTTCGCCCATCATATACACACACACACACACACACACACATTCAAAAAACATACAAACGTCCTCCGATAAGAGTATTGTATACAACGACCAAACGTCCCATCATCGCTGCTGACCGTCTATGCTCCGCCTCAGCCACTCGGGCACAAACGCCTTGACCTTGACGCCGCTCTTGTTGTCCTCCTCTCCCCACTCCAGCTCAAACTCGTCGCCGTCGCGAAACGTCGCGGCCGCCTGCTCCCCCGGCAGCACCACGTCCGTCATGATCTCGAGGCGGCACAGCCCCAGCCCGATGTTGCCCACGCCGCGGAGCCACTTGCCGGCGCTGCGCCCGCGCTTGCCGGACCGCCCGATGCTGGTCTCGGCGGGGATCATGTCGGCGGTCAGCGCCTCGGGGCTGCCCCCGGCCTCCGAGTCCGGGTCCGGGTCGTAGACGAGGCTCGGGGGCGCCGCCTTGGCGCGGTCGTAGATGACGCAGGGCAGGATGCGCTTGCGCACGACGCCGCGGTGCTTGGTGCGGATGGTGAGCTCCTGGCCGACGTAGCAGCCCTTGTGGAAGTCGATGCCGTTCATGTGCTCCATGTTGCTCTCGAGCGGCAGGGCCTGCTCGCGCAGGATCTCGTCCTGGCCCTCGGGCACGCCGTGGAGGTACCGGCGGATCGTGTAGGCGTCTTCCGTGGCGCGCTCGACGTCGACTTCGGGGGGCTTATGGCCCGCGAGCTGGATGATGCGGTGGCCTAGCCCGGGGGCGCGGGGGTCTTGGAAGACGATTCTTGACGGGTCGGCGGCGGGGATGTCGAGGGTTGTCGAGTTGGGCGTGTCGTTCCATGCGTGCCAGACGGATATCTCGGCCGGGTCGATGGCTCGGAAGGCGACTTTTGCTCGCAGCTTGTAGCGCTTGATGTACTTCATCAGCGCGTTGATCTGGGCCGCATCTACCTCGACCAAGAAGCCGTCGTCTCCCGCCGCCTGCGCCGAGTCGCCCGGCGCGCAGCCTCGGACGGGATAGATGAAGACATCGTGCAGCACCCGCCCCGTCGCGTTGAGAAACGCCGTGTAGAAGGGATCCGTCCGGGGCTCGCCCTTGCTCGAGACGACGTTTGCGGTGATGATGCCCTGCAGGAACTTGGCTGCGTCGGGGCCGGTCACGGAGAGCAGCTGTCTCGAGGCGAGGGGGGCGATGCCCGAGGCTGGCGGACGAGGCGGTGATGGGAGAGAGCTTGAGAATTGGCGCCGGGGGAGATTGCAGGTGCGGCAGATCCGGTTGGGGGACAAGTCGTGTAGAGGACGCCGTGAGAGGCTTCGCATTATCGGCGTCGAGGCCATCGAGGAGTGAGGATGTTTGCTGATGTCGCGGGTTCTCGACAGGGAGCGGATTGAATCGCACGGGATGTTGCTGTGTGGATGTAGGCAGCTTGTAGGGAGCTTGAAGACGAGAGCTGTCGGCGAAAAGAGGGCGAGCTTTGGCGGTGGATGACGCAGCGAATGGGATATTCGGAGAAACGAATCAACAGAGGCGGAAAAGAAAGCAGCTGCGATCCGATGGTGGGGTTGCTGGTGGTGGTTCTTTTGGTGGGGGAAGTCCGGCTTGGGCCGAATAGAGCCGTCTCTTACACCAGCATAAGTTGATAAGGTACAGACAGTGCTTTACTCATACATGTTCTTTGAACAATAAAATACACCAATGTGGTTTTGTGGCATTCTATGAGGCCCCGACGTGGCTTTATATATGCCACGATTCCCTTTGCGCGTCTCTACAGTAAGTCCGTGGTTGGCTGAATCACACTCGGGTATCAGCCGGTTAGAAGGCTCCCCGATCCGAAAACATAAGACGGTCCTCGCGCAACGCAATAAAGGGCAATTCAAAGTCTACCAAACTTACATGTAACTCCCTCTTGGTGGACTAGTTCAACGAACACTGTACAATTCGCATGGTGGTTATTTCATCAAGTCAGTAATATCAGAACTTTAGAGTGACTTGTACCTCTTCACATATGAGAACAACATGAACTCATTCAAACGCTATGACTTGACTAGCCAGGCACTGGAGTCCTCGACTTGGCCGGCCTCCGGCTCCGTCTCCAAGACACAAACATGAAAAGCAGCGTCAATATCATGCCAAATCCCGCCAACCCAACACCAAAGTACAACGCCGAGCGATACCCCCTCAACAAGTCTTTCCCATGCCTGTTCAGCTGCGTCTCGATGGTCCCCGCGAACCCCAGACTCACAGAGATGGAATAGTTGATTGTCGTGGCAATGAGAGAGGCCGCAAGGCCCTGGTGCTCGCGTGGCATGGCGTTGCTCAGGAGAATGCATCCCGCAGGAAACGACATGTCCCTGATGACCAGCGTTAGCGCTTCGTTTTCGCATTGTCTCTCTTTTGATAGGACAGGATAGATGGAAGTCTGCTAACTTACATGCCAAAGGGGTACACGACCGTCAGCACAAACGCTTGTGCCCAGTAAGTCTGATGAACCGGGATGGTGGCCAGAAGTGTGCTTGCAATGAGGAAGCCGCACATCGCCATGAACATGATGACGCTCGGCGACACGCGGCTCAGCAGATACGCCGTCGTGAGGCCCGCAACGACGCCCATGATGGGCGCCGGAGCCCATTTCGCTACAACAATGAGCGGTTCGTCGCCCTCGATGACCTCCATGAACTGGTAGTAGTAGAACAGGCCAATGCCAAAGCTGGCCCAGCCTGCAGCGATGCAGCTCAGAGTCCACCCAAGATCTCCCGTAAAGACGGAAGTCGGGAGCAGAGGGAACCTGGCCTTGCGCTCGACGAAGCCAAAGCCGCCCAGGAACAGAAATCCCACAACGAGAAGCACATAGGTATATGGGGTCGCCCAGCCGACGACCGGGGCCTGGTTCCAGGCGAAGTTGATGAGAGCAAGTCCGGTGATGCCCAAAAGGGCACCTGGAACGTCGACCCGTTCAATGAAGTCGAGAACACGTCCCTGCTTGCTTAAACCGATGGCCGTTGCTGGCAGTGGATCCAACGTTACGGGGATCACGAAAATCCCTGCGATGGCGAGGCTAAAGCAGAAGATCGCCATGATCCAGTACGACCAGGGCCACCACGCTCGCTGTGCCAGCAGTGCAATGAAGAGGCCCGCGACATTGAATCCCGCCGGGGCCGTGGCTCCAAAGAGACTAAACACCAGCTCTTTTCGTCGACCAGGCGGATAGGTTCTCCCTAGGATGGCCACTGCATTTGGCAGCACCAGTCCGGCCCCGATGCCTTGGAACGCACGACAACAGATGAACAGCGTCGTCGTCGTGGCATAGACGCTGAAGCCGCCCACCAAAAACCATAGCCCGTACCAGGCGAAGCCAACAATGAAGAGCCGCCGATGCCCGTACAAATCACCCAGTCGGCCCGCGACGAGGATGAATGTGCCGTTTGTCAGAGCAAAGGCAGCCGCAAACCAGCTCAGCTGGCTATCGCTCACATTGTCCCAGCTCTGGCCGATGATGTGCGCGGCGATGACCGAGAGAGCCAGGCCCGTCTGTCCGAGGAATTGCGCCATGGACACGACGAAGAGGAAGCACGCCTCGTGGAGCAGCGACCCGGGCCTGTTGGCCATTGATTGCGTTGATACCGCGATAGACACGGGACGCCGCAGCGCATTCTCGTCGTTGCCATCGTCGTCGTCTTCAATCTCGTCCGGACGGCGGCCCTTTTCGGCGTCGGAGCGAGGCGTCGCTGGCGGGCTCTCGAGCGGAATGTCGTCGTGTCGCTGCCCATGTCGAGGCGCCATCGTGGATGCGCCGCTGCGCACGCAGTATACATGCAGACGGCAAGGCTCTTCGTGTCGCCGGCCATGGCTGTGATTAGCGAGCCCCCTTGCTCTTATACGGGCACTCATCCATCCTCGGTGGTATTAGAAATTGGTTCATGGCCCGGTCTAGTGGAGCGGATCGCACCGCCAGGCCGGGATTTGGCCGCTGCTGAATCGCTCCGCGGCGACATGGCATGGATTTGGCAGCGCATCCGGCGTCATATTTTCGTTCTCGAGACTCTGCGACACGGGTTCCAGCGCGGAAGTTTGAGCCCGCCAAGGTCGAATAGACACGATGAAGCGTCTCAGTTCTCTCACGGCCCGCGATTCCATCGGGTCAAGCAAAGCTGGAAGCCCCTCTATCCAGACCAAGAAGCCCAGATTGACGCCAGACGGGCCTCATCCTTTGCGAACAGTGACACTAGTAGTAACCAGATTCTCCAATCGGTCGGCTGTTGCTCCGAATCTGTCTCACCAGCCCGATACGGCATGTTCCGGCGAGCTCCCCAGGTTGCATTGCAGATGAACGCGCGGGGTCGCGGGCTGTTAACGCCTGTTGCTGCGGATCTTCGGCTCGAGACACAGTGAAGCTATACCAACCATCTTGGGTAGGCAAAAGTATCCTTTGACAAGAGTTGCCAAGCCGGGCTCTGTGGAATTCTGAGTTAACAATTGTTCATTATTCTGCCAGCTCTAGAACTTGGCAAGATTCATCGCAGAAAAACAAATGAAATAAGAAACCACTCACATATGCTAACCACGACTGAATTCCATTGTCTAGAGCAGCAACCTGGCCAAGGTATTGTCGTGGAAATGGGTGCACTCGTGATGCCTTCGCCACCAATTTCCCTTGGACCTTAGGTAGGTACGTATGCCGTCGCGCACCAAGAATAGCACGAAAGCGACCTGTCACTTTGAAAGCCACGGCCCCCCCTAGGACTAGGTAGGTGACGTGTAAGAAGCTCCCTGCCTATTGGTCTCCGTTCAATCGACTTTCTTGGGCTCTTGGGCTGAGTATCATGCAATCCATGATGGGAAAATTCTCGACATGTCAGAGATGCAAGGTTTGACCCAAATCTGGATGAGTAGCATCAGCTGTCGAAGGTATCGTGTACCAGGTCATGTCGTTATTGAGCAAATTGAGCAGTCAACTCCTCCGTCCTGTCCAAGTACATGCATGTTCCCAGCGTATCACCTAATAAGGTGAATGTGAAACGAGGTTCTCGCATGTAGATTGGATCAATGAGGTAGCGTGGGGCTATGTTCAATCACAGTGATGATGCTGCAAAAGTCGCCAATCACCAAGGGCAGGTGGTTTTCGTGGAGCCAAACGACCAGTTTCTGGTGTGTGGCCAGCCAACCAGTAGTGGTTCGAGCCGTGATCCAAGATGGCAGTCCGAACCACATTAGCTTGATAGGCAAATCGACAAGCAACCAACATCATCTGGAGCAAAAGGCATGGTAATGTAACCCCAAGGAGGTCAAGGAGGAAACTATCAGGAACGGGGTGTCATGCCTAGACCCCAGTTGTAGATCAGGTTCTCCGAGAGTGATGTGGCCCGGACGAGAAGCTCCCCAGAGGTCCCGGCACGTCGTTTTACTGCTCGGCGTGTCATGGGCTGTCTAGCTGTAGGAAAGCCGGGGAAGCTGGGCTGTCAGAAAGTTGGGGAAGCTGAACTCCAAGGAAAAGCTGGGGAAGCTGAACCCCAAGAAAACCGGGGAAGCCCAACCCCAGGAAGGCCGGAACAGCTCAACCCCAGGAAGCCGGGGAAGCTGAGCCCAACTGGCAACGGACCCGGGCCGGTCACTATGGATGTCTCGTACATGGGGCATCGCGAAGAACCGCCGTGAAATTGGCGACCGTTGGGTGATAGTCGCACGCTAATGCTCCGTGTCTCTCAGGCAGTGTATCAGTTCGGAAGATGCCGCTTGTTGGAGTAGCTTGGTAGCAATCCGTCATTGAATGTTGACGATCCCGTTCGTGAGGATGTAAGTCGGAAGCAAGGAGGGCCAGGCGTAACTGTCCAGTATGCTATTCAAGGACGAGGATGTCAGCATCTGGCAACGTCCCTCCGCCTCAGCGTTGCCAGAGGATGACTTTCACCTCTAGAATCGCGTTGACCCATACCAGCGACTCCGTCCACATAGACGCAACCGCTGTTAGTATATCAATGCAGACAGTAACATTGCCCTCTCCGAATTAGTGGCTATATGGATCACAGTCGACGGCCTTGACAGGCCTCGAACGATCCTGTAGAGGCGCCATAAAGTCTATCTGGTGGCCTTGGTGCCTGAATTGTGAAGCGAGAAGAAAGAGATATGGAAGGCAGGCGAGTCACGTGACATCCAGGACAACCTTGTGCACGCAGTCTGTACAGCAAGTAGGTACATGGACACATGTGGTGGCAATTACGCCACCATAAGCGCGAGACGTGCCGTCAATATCAAAGTCAATCTCGATGCCTCGAATCTCTGCTTATTCCCGTCTGCTCGGCCTGTTACTGCATGACGATGACGATGCCCACACGATGCAGCTGAAGCGTCACCGCCTTCAGACTCACCGCGTGGCCCTCGCTTCCCCAGGTCACAGCTCTGCGGCCCCGTACGAGTAAGCTGGGGAAATAGTGTTTGCGGGGGACGAGAGGGAACGGTGGGATGTTACAATTGCACTGGAACCATTGGCAGACGCGGATCCAGCTCATGGCACGATATTCTGCGCATTGTCCCGGCTGCTTGGGGCCAGATTCTACTGTACATACTCTTCCCCGGCTCACGACTCCAAACATGCTCCAATGTGGCGCTGGATCGTGCGGGGAGAGGGCTCCCCTTTCGTGTCCAGGTTCGCCTCCGTGACATTCCGTCAACCCGCAAAAAGGCGCCTTGTCTGCATTTCTGTGACTAATTAGTTTGCCAGTTGCTGCTCCATATCCCCCGTGAGCGCTTGTCGAGATCTCGTGGGAAATGTCGGAGGCAATCTCTGGGGGAGGCTCAGGGAGACGGAGCAAAACGTCAAGCGGCAGGGGGAGAGCGGTGGCGGGTTAGTGCGTGCCTGGGTGATGGTGTGGAGAAAAGGCAAGGAAGGTCGGAAAGAATATGTGCAGAAGGAAAAATCGCCGCTGGCCAACTTGACTCGGACCTTGGCCTCGACATGGCTGCTGCTGAGGCTTTCGGAGACTCGGACCATTGGCCGCCCAGCCAAGCCAGCCAAAGCCAGCCAAGCCGTGTCGTCAGCGGGATCTACGGCATGCGGCCCAAATCTGCAGCGCCCTGCATCAGACTTTTTCTTCAGGCCAGGCACTACGCACCCAGTGCCAATTGAAGAGCGAGATGCGGTGCAGGAACGAGTCCAAGCGTGAAAGGCGCCCTGAGTTTATCTGGGAAGGCTGTTGGGCAATGTAGGTACGCAGGCACAGGATCGTCCGCGGCCGTCTCCATCTCATTATACATGAAGATTACTACCGAGGCAGTTGACTGGACGCATCAACGTCGTATCTGCAGATAAGGCCGGGGCTGGACCACGCTTGCAAGCTGATCTCGAGTCAGGCGCTGCTCCATCCAGCGTGTCTCCAGGCTCCCACTCCCACGATTGCGATGCAACGCGCACTGGGGGGGCCCACCAGCGATAACCAAGCACCAGACTATCTCGAGCGGCGTCTCACTTCTTTCATTAACGCGGTCCACATGAGTCTAGTGTTGTGAAAGCCGGATTGCTGGGAGCCAACGACGCCGCGACCTGGAATGCTGGAGGCGAAAGGCTTACATGTATGTACATACCTACCTGCTGGTGTTATGGCGAATCTCGAAGACGTCGCTGGTTGGTCATTCTGGCCATTGACTTCGGAGCGTCGCCTGCGGGCGAATCCAACAAGGCGCGGACCCAGCCAAACACCCCAATGCCGTCGCCAAACGCCTCGCTGTGGGGGAGGCATGGGATGGAAAAGCAGGGACTAGGTCATTTCAGCATCTCACCGTCCAATCACCGAGTTGCAGAGTTTCATCGTCTTATCAAAAACGGGCATTTCTGGGGGAGGGCAACCCCGTTTTTCTCCAGGTCCCCGTCTCCATCTTGGGCCGTACTCGGGGCCCCCGACTTACCTACCTACTATCCAACTAGTAGTAGTATCCTATTTCCCTATCTACCCAAGTCCAAGCTACAGTATTACCTATCGCCCGTTGAGAGATTGTGTAGTACAGCTACTACCCCGAATCCTGTTCGCTGCGCTATCAGATTGGGGCCACCCCATCAGCTGCCGGCAGCCTTGACGAACCTAGATCATCAAGAGTTCCGGTTGCCGGTTCCGGTCCGGTCCTCCTGGTCATAAACTCCAGTTTCGCCTTGCCAAATCTTGGAATCTCCATCCCCAAGTTGTCCAACGCATCACAAAGACAACCATGGAAGACTACGGCAACGATCCCAAGGCCGGCCTGACCCCAGAGGCTGCTGCCCTGGCCCAGCTGGGCCACAAGCAGGAACTCAAGCGGAACTTTTCCCTGATTTCCATGCTGGGTCTTGCCTTTGCCATCCTCAACACATGGACCGCCTTGGCCGCATCAATTACCCTTGCCCTTCCTTCGGGAGGCTCAAGCTCGGTCATCTGGGGTCTCATCGTCGCCGGTATCTGCAACTTGTGCCAGGCTGCCTCTCTCGCCGAGTTCCTCTCCGCCTATCCCACCGCCGGCGGCCAATACCACTGGGCCGCCATTGTCTCCTGGAAGCGATGGAGCCGCGGCATCAGCTACGTGACGGGATGGATCAACGTCTCCGGATGGGTTGCCCTCAGCGCCACTGGTGGTCTGCTGGGCAGCACGTTCATCATGAACATCATCCAGCTCCTTCACCCCGACTTTGAGCCCAAGCCGTGGCACCAGTTCTTGATCTACATCGCATTCGCTCTCATTGCCTTGGTTATCAACGCCTTCCTCACCCGAATCCTGCCCCTCTTCACCAAGGCCGCCTTCTTCTGGTCGGTCGCCGGCTTTGTCATTATCAGCATCACGGTTCTGGCATGCGCGTCGCCCGATTACCAGTCCGGCGAGTTTGTCTACGGCAACTTCATCAACGAGGTTGGCTGGCCCGATGGAATGGCCTGGCTGCTTGGGTTGCTGCAAGGAGCCTTTGCTCTCACAGGTACGCTGATTGATATAATCTTTTTGATTTGACCACCAGTGAGAACCATTGCTGACTCGTCTCAGGCTTCGACGCTGTTGCCCACATGATTGAGGAGATTCCGAACCCCCAGAAGGAGGGCCCCAAGATCATGCTGTACTGCATCGGCATCGGCATGTTCACTGGCTTCATCTTCCTGACCGCGCTGCTCTTCTGCGTCAACAACGTCGACGACGTCATCGGCGCCGCTTACGGACCGCTGCTGCAGATCTTCATGGACGCAACCAAGAGCAAGGCTGGCAGTGTGTGTCTGCTGATGTTCCCCCTGGTCTGCATGCTTTTCACGACCGTCACCCTGGTCTGCACCAGCACCCGAATGAGCTACGCCTTTGCCCGCGACCGAGGAATGCCCTTTAGCAGCGTCTTTGCCCAGGTGCACCCCACCCTCGATGTGCCCATCAACGCGCTGCTCTGGACGGTGGCCTGGGTCATTGTCTTTGGCTGCATCTTCCTCGGCTCTACCAGCACCTTCAACGCCATCACGTCGGCCTCGGTCGTGGCTCTCGGCGTCACCTATGCCATCCCCCCGACCATCAACGTCCTCCGCGGCCGCAAGATGCTCCCGGAGAACCGTTACTTCAAGGTCCCTGAGCCCTTTGGCTGGATTGTGAACATTGTAGGTTATTCTCCATTCACTCGCCATCCCATACAGTCATGTTGATATAGGACGCTAACTGTCATGGGATAGATTGGAATCATGTGGGCCATCCTGACCACCGTCCTGTTCGTCTTCCCTCCCGAGCTCCCCGTCACGCCGGCCAACATGAACTACGCCATCGTTGCCTTTGGTGTCATTCTTCTCATCTCGGGCGGCACTTGGGTCATTGACGGCCGAAAGAACTACAAGGGACCCGTCGTGGATATCGAGGGCATGTTCCACGGCCCTGTTGATGGCCTTGATGGCTTGGATGCGTTGGACGCCGCAGCGCCGTCTGATAGCGTTCGTGAAGACACTTCTGCAGAGAAGAAGTAATGGGCCTATCTAGGAATTTCTTTGCTTATTGTTTTTTTTTCTAATAGCAGCGAAGTCAAATTTTTGCAATGAATATATTTTGAGATACCAAACATTTTCCGCATCAGTCCCAACTCCAATTGCCAACCCCCC
>LFMI01000416.1:17187-41799 GCA_001050175.1 Trichoderma parareesei | reverse complement strand
CCCCCCCCCCCCCCCCCCCCCCCTGGCCTGCCCGACGCTGTGCTCCTTAGCCCGCCCCCGCCGGTCCTCCTGAATTATTGATTGCAGGTTGCTCAGTCCCTCCATACAGACCTGAAGCCCAGCCCAGGGCACCCGACAGCTCGCTAAATCAGCTCAGCTGAGCACCTCCATCCCCTCCCCCAGCTTACGGCACATGCAGATACGGAGTACTGTAGAAGAATGGAAGTTAGCTGATTTAATACAAAGGCCTCACTGAACCCATTCCAGTCTGTATCAACCCGCTGAGTTGCTGCTGGAAAAAAGACCCGACTGAAAAGACCCGTCCATCCCCACTTTGGCAACCTGCAACCCTTCGACCCCGCAGCCCAGCCCAAACTCGTACAAGTTACTCGTGCCTCTTGTTCGCACACCCAAGACGCCCATATCATTCGCCAGTCGTCCCAGCCCACGGTCCTCGTCGTCCTTGGTCTGTCTGTGTGAGCGCATTTTCCCTTTCCTCGTCTTGCTTCTCCCTTTTCCCTTCTCCCATTTCTTCTTCATCCCAAAGTAGCATCGACAGCCGCATCTGGTTTGTGTCGTCGCCTTGTCCAGCTTTCCCGTGCGTCCATCACCAACCCTCCATCAACCCCCTCATCTTGCTGCCACAGGAGCCCTCACACATCACCCTTTGGCACGCCTCCATACATACTAGTACTGACTGACTGACTGACTGACCTGCGCTTCTAGTTCGCTGAGTGGAGTTGCCGTTCGCTAGGCTGCCTTGACCCGTCGACTGCTGCTATCCGCACATTAGCCTGCGGGCAATCGACGAGAACCTCCGGCCTCCGCAGAGACAGAGACAGAGAGAGGTAGTAGAGCGCTCTCAAGCTCGGACTTCCCCCAACCCTCCAACGGCCGCCATCGCCAACCCGCCCACCGCTCCTCAACTCCTCTTCAGTCCCCCAAGTCGCGCAGAGCGCACTCCGGCCGAATCATGTCTCGGTCGAACCCCCCCAATAACGCTTCGGCGTCGCGCAAGATCTCCTTCAACGTCAGCGAGCAGTATGACATTCAGGATGTTGTTGGCGAGGGAGCCTACGGAGTTGTCTGGTAAGTGTCCGGTGTATTCCCTTTGGAGAGAGGGAGGGGCCCAGGTCTGCACACGCCGTATCTAACAGCTTTCCCTACGACAACAGCTCCGCTATCCACAAGCCCTCGGGACAAAAGGTTGCCATCAAGAAGATTACTCCCTTCGACCACTCCATGTTCTGTCTGAGGACCCTGCGAGAGATGAAGCTGCTGCGCTATTTCAACCACGAGAACATCATCTCCATTCTGGACATCCAGAAGCCCCGGAGCTATGAGAGCTTTAACGAGGTCTATCTGATCCAGGTACGTCCCCCAGCTGCTGTTTCGCAAGCGCAAGTCCCCGTCAGCTCCATTTGGCCTGGCCTTGCCTTAGATCGTGTGCTCACCATATCTTGCTTGTAGGAGCTCATGGAGACAGACATGCACAGAGTCATCCGAACCCAGGACCTCTCCGACGACCACTGCCAATACTTCATCTACCAGACGCTGCGAGCCCTCAAGGCCATGCACTCGGCAAACGTGCTGCACCGAGATCTCAAGCCGTCCAACCTGTTGCTCAACGCCAACTGCGACCTCAAGGTCTGCGATTTCGGTCTGGCCCGATCCGCCGCCTCCCAGGAGGACAACTCGGGCTTCATGACGGAATATGTCGCCACGCGATGGTACCGCGCGCCCGAGATTATGTTGACCTTCAAGGAGTACACCAAGGCCATTGACGTCTGGTCCGTGGGCTGCATCCTGGCTGAGATGCTCAGCGGCAAGCCTCTGTTCCCTGGCAAGGATTGTAAGTTGGCATTAGTACCCGGAGCGAGATCTGTGAGGAAAAGTCAAGCTGGCTAACACAGAAAACCCTCCAGACCACCACCAGCTGACTCTGATCCTGGATGTGCTCGGCACGCCCACCATGGAGGACTACTATGGCATCAAGTCTCGACGAGCGAGGGAGTACATCCGCTCGCTGCCATTCAAGAAGAAGGTGCCCTTCCGCACCTTGTTCCCCAAGACGTCCGACCTGGCCCTGGACCTGCTCGAGAAGCTGCTCGCGTTCAACCCGGTGAAGCGAATCACGGTGGAGGACGCCCTTAAGCACCCGTACCTCGAGCCCTACCACGACCCGGATGACGAGCCCACCGCGCCTCCGATCCCCGAGGAGTTTTTCGATTTCGACAAGCACAAAGATACCCTGAGCAAGGAGCAGCTGAAGCAACTGATTTACCAAGAGATTATGCGGTAAAAAGGCCGGGCCCCCTTTCTGAGTTTCTGGGCTTGATGAAGCATGTTGTCTGTTGAGCGAGACTGTTGCCACGTATAAAGAACATTTTGTGGATGATTTAGAGCAAACAAAGACTGGCAAAGAATGGGACTCTGTCTTGGCCGGGCCAAGATGGACGGATGAATGGCTGGCATGGAGGAATGAGACGAGATATGAACTGAATCAATACACTGGCCTCGAATGGCAATTTTTTTGTTTTCGTTTTGACACTACTCTTTCGAACCCCATCGTTTCTCAGTCCATTCCATGGTGACTATACTCACAAATTAGTAGGTGTGGTCAATGATGGACGAAAACTCGTGATTCAATCTCATGTGTATCAGCTCTGGACTGCGGGACCAAGGCTGGTGATCGACGCCTCTTTTCTTGCGGTCTGTGGCTGGTCCTTGTCCTTGCATCAAATGATCCCCACATGGAAATGAAGGCTGCCGGTTCAAGTGACGAAACAAACCAAGAACTACCTACTGATATAGGTACCTATCAAACCAGTCAGGACACCCGTGACATAATAGGTAAGAAGCACACTATGCTGGCCTACCTTATAGTCTGGAACACGCTCACTCACGCAGAGATGCTCATGTTCCCGTCTCAGATGCGCGTATTCCTCTCACTGTTTCCCGCTGCTCTGCTGACAGGCACTGGAACGCCGTGGAACGCTAGAATCCCTCCCTGGCCAGTGACAGGCCATTGTGACATAAGGTCTGGTACCTAGGTAAGGTAGGAAAGTCGCTGCAGTACATGTACAGCGCATCACTCGATGGCCTCCTCCTCCACCACCAGGGCAGGCATTAAGTACCTACCTAAGGTAATACTAACGGCCCGGTGTCTTGTCACCTCTTGCGCAGGTACACGCAGCTTTCCTATTGCGCGCCTTGAAACTCCATCCCGAGTCTCCTCGGGTTTCCTTTTCTTCTCCTCCTCTTCCTCCCTCTTATATTACCTGATTCGCAGTCTCTTTTCCTCTACTATTTTCGTTTCCGAACCCGCCCTCCCTCCCCTCCTCGCCTGTCTTCTTTGGCCCTCTTCATGGCCGTTCAGCAGCTTCCATCTCACGGCTGGCGGGTCTCTTCTTTGGATACGTCGTAACTCTGGATCGATCGAGTACATGACACACTGCGGTGTCTCCTCACCACATCATACCACCACGACTGAACGTCCATTTCGCTATATCCAAACCTGCGACCTACCAAGGTAGCCAGCCACGTTTCTAGCTATCGGCACGACAAGAGAGACTACCACTCTTATTACACCCATCAGCTGCAGGGCCGCTCAGACAAGGGCCCTCCGTCAAAAAGAAGTACCCAAAGGAAAAAAAAGCCGGCCGCAATGTGGACGGGCCTGATACGGCGCTTCTCGACCGAAGAGACGCGCGTGTCGGGCGACTTCGACGACGACGACGACCATCACCACCGCCATGACGCCGCCTCCTCCCCGCGCTCCGGCCCCGCGCTCAACGACGGCGTCCACGACGTCTTCACGCCCAAGCCGCGCACGCTGAGCCCGTTCCGCCCGCCGCCGCTGGACCCGGTCGTGCTGCACGGCTACAAGGACAGCACGCCGCCCGAGTCGCGGCTGCTGACGCCGGCGGTGGCCGAGGAGATCCGCACCATGGTGCCGGAGCGGCTGCGCATCTCGGAGGACTGGCGGCTGGTCTACAGCCTCGCGCAGAACGGGACGAGCCTCGCGACGCTGTATCAGCAGTGTCGGCCGTACGAGGGCATGAGGGTCGGCTTTGTGCTGGTTGTCAAGGACCAGGAGGGAGGGGTAAGTTTGTCTTTGGCTGTCTTTCTCTCTGCCTCGGCGGGGGTTGGGAGACGAGACTGGTGTTTGAAGATGAGGAGAAGGAAGAGGAATGGGAAGAAGAACGGAAAGAAATCGACCAATGCTGACGAAAGTAGACATTTGGCGCCTACCTCTCCGAATACCCTCACCCGGCCCCGTCCTACTTTGGCAACGGCGAGTGCTTCCTGTGGCGGGCCTCGACCCTGACGTCTCTCCCGCCGCCGCCCTCGGCCGACACGACGCACCTGACGCGCAGCACGACGCTTGCTCCCCCTCCACAGTCGGGCGCCTCGACGCCTCGGTCGGTGGACACGACGCCCGGGATCCGCTTCAAGGCGTTCCCCTACAGCGGCCTCAACGACTTCTACATCAACTGCGAGACGGGCTTCCTGAGCGTGGGGTCCGGCGGCGGCCACTACGGCCTGTGGCTGGACGACTCGCTAGACGTCGGCCACAGCTCGACATGCGAGACGTTTGGCAATGAGCCGCTGAGCGACGCAGGGCCCAAGTTCAGCGTCATTGGCGTCGAGCTGTGGGTGATTGGCGCCAAGTGAGCTTTTGAGGACCGTCGGTCGCAGATGTATGCACCCTTTCCTGATCTGCATTACCTGTATCTCCGGGCCTTTGTGCATCATGTCACCGTTGTACGACGACACCTGCCAGGAGGTTTCTTTCTTTGTTCGACTTATTTTGAATGATTAATGGAAACAGAATCACGCATCTCTGCTCAACATGTTTCGAGCCATGTGTGTAGTTCTAGCCTACATATGATTGCCGGAATCCTTGATAGACGACTTCATGTAAGAGAGGGTGAGTCGATGGAGGAAGAGAAGATTTTGGAAGAGACAGATTGAAAGAAGGGGAAGAAGTCAACTCATCTCCAAGAGATTAAATGTTTGAAATCAAGTGCCTAGACAGATAGCGAGGCAGTTCAGACTACCTGATGATACCCTCATACGCAAAATGAAAGTAACGCTGCACCCCTCTCTAACTCTATCGCCGTCTCCGATTCTAGATGTGTCTTTTTTTTTCTCCTCTGAGACAATGTCATCAGACCTATGCCCAGCATTGCTTTGCCGTTCCAGATCTCCTCCTCTTGCTCTGGGCACTTGCACAATCTCTTACAACAGTTCCTCGTCACAAATCATGTCGGTCTTCTCGAGCCTCTTTTTCCGAAACGCCAGTATCCCTTCCAACACGCCCTCCGGCGTCGGCGTCTCCGCACAAACATCAGGTTCGAAGCCAAACTTGTGCACAAGATGATTCCTCGTCGTAGGCCCAATCGTAGCAACAAACGTCCGACCGTCCCTTGTTGTTGTTGTTGTTGTTGTTGTTGTTGTTGTTGTTGTTGTTGCTGTTGTTGTTCCGCCCGCCGCCGCAAACTTGCCCGTCTCGGGATCCAAGAGGTCCAAGCCGCGGAGCATGCTGTCGCATCCCGTGGGCGAGAAGACGACGATCCAGCGCTCTGAGCTGGAGGAGCGCGTCTCGTTGTTCAAGACGGATGAAAAGTCTTCCGGGAAAGAGGGCATCTCGCCTGTTCCGTAGACGACCTCCTCTGTGACGGGAATGCGCCGGTGGGCTGGGAGGGAAGGGTCCGTTAGGGTGCGGGGGATGATGTCCCTGCGCTGCTCGCCGACGAGGAACAGGAGTGGGGGGAGTGGCTGGTTGTTCTTGTCATCATGCTGTTTACTACTGCTATTGTCGACGTCGGTGTTGATACTGGTGTTGGCGTACCACTGGGTGTAGTGGTCAAGAATGAAGTGCGCGAGGGCGTCACCGTTGCCGGTCTGGCTGCCAAAGATCTGGAGGGGAGGATCTTGCGGGACGGCGGACAGGGCGCGGGTCGTGGCTGGGCCGACGCTGTAGATGGGGATGTGTTGGAGGTGAGGCCATGAGGGGTCTTTCGTTGTTTCAACACATCGTCAGCTTACATTTTCTCGCGATGATCTTGAGCGAAAAGAGGGGTGAGTTACGATGAGGAAAGGAATAGGAGCAATTTTACCTTTTGCGGCCTCGTCTTCGCGGACTACATGCGAGAATGCTTCGACTGCTCTTTGAGAGGTGAATATCAGGCCGCCAAAGTCGCAATCGGGGGAGGACCCGATGCGTTTCCGGCGGAGCAGGTCGCGGAGCCGGTTCACGCCTGTGTCTTCGAATTTGTGTTGCAGGACGGGCACAAAGGTTGGCGCAAAGGAAGGTGTGTTAGATTGTGAGGAGAAGAGATCTTCGTATGCGTCGGTTGGGCTGGACTTTGTCTTGAGGAGGAGGACCGGGATGGGCTGCTGGTCTGATGAAGCGAGGGATGACATTGTGAGAGAGCTATGAGGGGATGGGGGTGGTTGCTGAGAATGGCATTGAGTGAAGATGCTAATGTATAATATTGAAGCAGCCTGAGTTACTTCGTTCGGTTGCTGGCTTGTGATAATCGAAAGGGGGGATATGAGTTCAAAATGAGTGGAAAATTCCGTCTTATGTTCATGATAGCTTCATGTAAATACCTGGTAGTAGTTCGGATGAGATGCCGCGGGATGACGGAGGGGCTTGACATCGATTGCACTTGGCTTGGAGGGGCTCAGAGGGGCATTTAACGCTACTAATTCGCAGCTTCTATCGATAACGAAAAATGTCCTGACTGCGGCAAAGCCTTGAAAACCCGGGCCGGGGGGGGCTGACAAATTGCATGTCACTGAAGTGAAGTCGCCGATATACGCATTCTTTCCTTTACATATACATTCGCAATTACACTCTTTTCTTTACGATTGGACTTTTGTGCGAGCTTGTGAGCGTAAGGGGAGAAAAGAAGAAAAAGCAAGAGCTGTTGGATATTGAGACGGGCAGTGACGAAGCAAATGGCCGAAGAAGCTTCATTTCGAGACGCCGCGGCGGCTGCGTCAGGGCCGGGACTTTCGTCTGCCTCCGACTCTGCTGCAGCTGATCAGCAGCCCAAGAAGTTTCCCAAGGGAGTCGTGCTGGGAAAAGATGGCAAGCCGTAAGTTCTGCAGGCCCTTGTATCTACGACCGATACTGCATTCTGTGACTCCATTTCGTCACACCCTCTACTTTTGCCTGTTTGGGCAATTGGACGCTGGATCAAGTATACATACTGACGATGTCTCGCTTTCCAAGATGCCGAAGCTGCACCTCATTCGCCTCATGGGCCGCGCAAGCCAAGCAGGTGACCAAGAAAGACTCCCCGGCCGACCGCAGAGCCGTATCCACGACGGCCGCCGCCTCCGGCCCTCCGCCCGACTGCCCGCCCGACGTCGAGACCCTCGGACGCAGCACCTGGACGCTGCTCCACACCATCGCGGCGACGTACCCCGAGCAGCCGTCGCGGACGCAGCAGTCGGACCTGCTGAGCTTCGTCGGGCTCTTCTCCAAGCTGTACCCGTGCTGGGTGTGCGCCGAGGACTTCCAGGGCTACATGGCGCGGCAGAAGCCGCAGGTGTCGAGCCGGGAGGAGTTTTCGCAGTGGCTGTGCCGCGCGCACAACGATGTCAATCGGAAACTGGGCAAGCCCGAGTTTGACTGTTCGCGGGTGGACGAGCGGTGGAGGACGGGATGGAAGGACGGTCGATGCGACTGATTGGCGGTTTCAACCCCATCTCCGGCGACGAAGACACTTACTTGTACGATTAACGAGCAAGAGGAGGGGAGCCCTTGGGCCCGAAAGGAAAGCAACCTGCGGTAAATGCATGCACATGTACGATTGGAAGCGCGGGCGATGTATTCGCAATCATGTTTAGAAAGACGGCGTTTGGAAACGTTGGGGTACTGTTGAAGCGTTGGAAACAGGGGCAATTAGAACCACCGAGCCTGACAGAGTCAATGGTACGAGGTCAGTCAGTATCATGACCTGTGTGCGCATGGTGGCGAGAGATTTCAAGCATGCCACGGGAGACGATCAACGAAAAACTCTTCACTCACTTGTTGAGGCTCTCTCAACCTATCGACTTATCAATTAGACGATCAAAGCCTTGCAACTGTGGTGATGTGGCTCATCAATGTGCGACTTCGTATCCATGTCTGAGGCCGTTCGATATCGTGATGTGACTACATGTACCTAGGTAGTAGTAGAGCCCGGCCAGAGGGTAAACCGGGGCGACAGGGGCAGGCAATTGACCGGATGGCTGCCGAAGCAGCCCCCGATGGAATCGAGATGTCGGATGGACCGTTGAGCGGCCCTGACAAGGTGTCCAGATACCTAAGGTAACTACTATGAACCTGAAGTGAAGTAAGAGGTTGTTGTTAATTGTCCGACGAGCGAATCGGCCGCTCCTTCGGACTGCCGGCTCTGCTGTATGTATGCATGAAGCCACCCGGGATCCATGTTACTATGGATCCCAACTCTCGCTCTCTAGCTACCTACTGTATAGTGGACCTGAGGCTATCTAGTATCACTGGAGGAGCAGCCGTCCACTATCGTCGAGCGCTGTAGAAGGAGGTGCATTAGCGGCTGCCCACCCGCGCAGAAATGGCCCCATTACATCACTATCATGACAGCGGCGCGTCCAAAAGTGAGCTCATGCTTGCCGATGGCACGAGCAGCTGCAACTGGCGGGGCTCTTGCCTGCCGCCTCCGGTGCCGCTACCCATTTGAGTTTGTCCGAGCTGTTGATGGTCGAAACCGAGACCGATAGATGATTTCAACACTTCAAGTCTAGGCAGACAAAAACATCTATATATCCTCATTCATTGCCCTGTCAGTGTGTTGCTCACGTCTCTTAATCCCCCTCCTCTTCTCCTGCAAAGTAACCACCTCATCAAGCAAGTCTGGAATCCTGCAAGTCTCCATCACAAGGAGCTTCTTCATCACCTTACACGAGTACATCATTTGCATCATCGTTGATCCACATCTCCTCGCGCCTCAGAGTGTCGTCACCAGTATAAATAACCTCGTCAAGCTCTCGTACTTCTTCTATTCACACATAAACCAAAAGCATCCCAAGAATCAGTTCAGCTCAGCTACATCGCAATCATGACAAACATAAGGGAACAGAGTCTCGAGCAGCCCGTGGACGTGGCCGAGTATCTCTTCCGGCGGCTCCATGAAATCGGCATCCGCTCTGTCCACGGCCTCCCCGGCGACTACAATCTCATTGCCCTCGATTACCTGCCAACATGTGGCCTCAAGTGGGTTGGCAGCGTCAACGAGCTCAATGCTGGTGAGTTTGATGATGTACCGCGGATCATGTCTGCAATGAATATGGGCTGACTCCATACTTCTTCATACAGCCTACGCTGCTGATGGATATGCCCGCGTCAAGCAGATGGGAGCCCTCATCACCACCTTTGGAGTCGGCGAGCTCTCCGCCATCAACGGCATTGCCGGAGCTTATTCAGAGCACGTCCCCGTCGTTCACATTGTCGGCTGTCCGTCCACCATCTCCCAGCGGAACGGCATGCTCCTCCACCACACTCTCGGAAACGGCGATTTCAACGTCTTTGCCAACATGAGCGCCGAAATCTCCTGTGACGTTGCAAAGCTCACCAACCCTGCCGAAATCGCCACTCAGATTGACCACGCCCTCCGAACCTGCTTCATCAAGTCACGTCCCGTCTACATCATGCTCCCCACCGACATGGTTCAGGCCAAGGTTGAGGGTGCCAGGCTCAAGCAGCCAATTGACCTGTCAGAGCCCGAAAACGAGCCTGAGAAGGAAGCCTATGTCGTCGATGTCGTCCTCAAGTACCTGCGAGCTGCCAAGCACCCCGTCATTCTCGTGGATGCTTGTGCAATCCGCCATCGCGTCCTTGACGAGGTCCACGGCCTCATCGAAAAGACCAATCTTCCAGTCTTTGTCACCCCCATGGGCAAGGGCGCCGTTAACGAAGAGCACCCGACATATGGTGGTGTATACGCCGGTGCTGGCTCCCACCCACCCCAAGTCAAAGACATTGTCGAGTCTTCGGACCTTATTCTCACCATTGGTGCCCTCAAGGTGTGTACACCTGCTCGAGCTCTCGTGCTAATTGCTTCTCCTCATGTTCTAACCTCCCAATGTAGAGCGATTTCAACACTGCGGGTTTCTCTTACCGCACCTCTCAGCTAAACACCATTGACCTCCACAGCGACCACTGCGTTGTCAAGTATTCGACATATCCCGGCGTGGCGATGAGGGGTGTTCTGCGACAGGTCATCAAGAAGATTAATCAATCCGAGCTCAGTGTCCAGCCATCGCCCACCGTCGAAAACGAGGTCACCAAGAACCTAGATGACTCGTCCGTGATTACACAGGCCTGGTTCTGGCCTCGCGTTGGCGAGTTCCTCCGGAAAAACGACATTGTCGTCACAGAGACCGGAACGGCCAACTTTGGTATCTGGGACACCAAGTTCCCGACAGGTGTAACCGCCCTCAGCCAGGTTCTTTGGGGAAGCATTGGCTGGTCTGTCGGTGCCTGCCAAGGAGCCTGCCTTGCCGCTGCCGATGACAAGAGCGACCGCAGAACCATTCTCTTTGTGGGCGACGGCTCGTTCCAGCTTACGGCCCAGGAACTGAGCACCATGATTCGTCTCAAGCTGAAACCTATCATGTGAGTTTATCTACTAAATATCCACGGTGCTTCCAGAGATTCTCGCTGACCTGTGTCTGTTAGCTTTGTCATCTGCAACGACGGCTTCACCATTGAGCGCTTCATTCACGGAATGGACGCTAACTACAACGACATTGTACAGTGGGACTTCAAGGCCCTAGTAGACGTATTTGGCGGATCCAAGACTTGCAAGAAGTTTGCCGTCAAGACCAAGGAGTCTTTGGAACAGCTCCTCAAGGATCCCTCGTTCAACGCGGCCGAGTGTCTCCAGTTTGTCGAGCTGTACATGCCCAAGGAAGATGCTCCACGGGCACTGATTATGACTGCGGAAGCCAGCGCCAAGAACAATGCCAAACTGGAGTAACCGGGCATAAAGTCTGACCGGGTAGTATGAGGGTTCATCGTCACCTTGATAGAATAATAGACGATAAAGCAGGCCACGGGCAGGTACCGATTGTCAATCCGGCAGGTTCGGAGGCGTGTTGGAAATGAGTTTATGGGTTATGGTCAAATCGGATAGTATGAGGTACATAGTTTGTAAATCTCAAGATTATTTTCTTCCTTAATCTTGCACGTCGCATGAGAGGGACCGAGATGAGAATTGATGAAGGGCTCTTGAAGATGAGATGAATCACGTGGTTGCTGAAGCTTCAGTAGTCTTGGGTACCTATTATTCCCCGCAAGCAATAGCCAGGCTGGAGGTACCGAGTACCCGCTCACCGTATCTAATCGTCCGACCTGAAATCTTCGAGCTGTTTTATTGACACTTCAAGTCCATCTTCATTCACGTAAGGAGAACCTCTAGGACATCACTTATCCCGCCAATTCAGCTACAAGGAGTCAATTGCAATGTCAGATTCTGCTCCTAAGAGAAAACAGGGCCCTGGCGGCTCAGATGGCTCGGCATTGAAAAAGAGAAAGGTACGATGACAAGAATGCTTCTTTTACATATATACGAAGAATGCCCACCCCCACTCTCTCTGGCTACCTATGTCCATGGACAACGAACTTGCTGACAATGGGACTATAAATGGGTACCTAGGAGGGCACAGGAGGAAGATGGAAGACGCCGGCTCAAAAGGCAAAGCAGGCCTCGTGGGTCGAGATGGGCAAGGCTCTCGAGGTGGGCGACGAGGGCATCTGGGTCACGTATGCGAGAGGCATGAAGAACAAGGCCGTTCGGGAGTTTACGGCCATGTGCCACGAGGTAAAGCTGCATTATCTCATGTCTACCCACGGGGAGACGTTCCAGATGGTTATTAGTTGCGGCGGGCGAGTACTGATGATGACGGTGATGATGATGGCAGTACGGCGAAAAGCTCTACGGGATCACGCCCCCGGCCGACGAGTCAGAAGCCCACCACCTGGCCGACGGGGCCGGAGAGGAAGACATCGAAGCGTCCATCGAAAAGGAGCTCGAGCGGATGAAGGCTCCGCCCAAGCCCCAGCCGCGAGGCGTCTTCTCGCCCGTGTCGGTGACGATTGAGTGCGTCTTCTTCATGAAGACGATGAGGCCCGTGGATCCGTGTCAGCTGGTGCGCGAGATGTGTCTTGATGCGCAAAAGTGCGGGAGCCCGATGGAGAGGAAGTGCAAGTACATTAATCGGTTGACGCCGGTGATGGACACGGAGAAGGCGTCTGAGAAGGGGGTGAGAAGGGTGGCGAGGAAGGTTCTCAAGTCGGTTTTTGCGTTGAATGAGGAGAAGGAGGAGGAGGAGGTTGATGAGACAGAGGATGGCGAAGGCGAGAAGAAGGAAGATGAAGAGAAGAAGCCAGTGGAGGACAAGGTCAATGAGGCAGAGGAGGTGAAGAGGACGGAGGAGGAAGCTAAAGATGTGGTGGCTGAGGAGGCGGTATCCGAGACGGAATCTCAGAAAACCCCCTTTACAGTAAGTCGAGGCCTAAAGAGAAGAGGACCGTCATGGACAGCTGATGTTGACGCTGAATCAGTACGCCATACGACACACAATCAGAAACCACACCGCCTTGGAGTCACAGGCCGTCATCAAGATGATTGCGGGCATGATCAAGCCGGAGCACAAGGTCAACCTCAAGAACCCGGACAAGGTCATTCTCGTCGAAATATTCCAGGTTCGTCTAGTGTCCCCTCTGCAAACCCTTTCCTGCGACGCAGTTGTGAGAAAGTGAACTGACGCGATGGGTTACAGCTGTTTTGCGGCATCTCCGTGGTCGATGGCCGGGAGTGGGAGGAGCTCAAGCGGTATAACATCAATATGCTGTATGGAATGGCGGGCGAGCAGAAGAGCGGTGGAGGCGGCAAGGCTGTAAAGGCCAGTTCAGAGGCTTGATCTATTTGCATGGCAATTAAAGAGGCAGGGGCCATCTGGAAGTAATATTTCACGAAGAGAATAGAGCATTGAATGTTGTTTCATAAAGAGTCAAGTGGTTGACTTACTTGGCATCGGATTCAAACATTATCCTATTACCACGTTCGCCGCGTCGAATTGTATGCTACAGTCATCGATCATGGGAGGCTTCGTCCTCGTCATCCTCGTCACGCGGTAGCTGAAACCCCATCAATCCCATGAGATTCCCTGCAGGCCCAGCCATGCCCCCCTGGCTCTTGAAGCTCTCCAGCAGGTTTTTGGCCAGGTTAAAGTCGATGTCAATCTCTTCATCCTCGTCGTCTGTGGAGTGTGCCTGCTGAACGTTCTCCTTTTGCGTTGGCTGCTTCCCCTTCTCCAAGCTCTCCTTGGACTTTATCGCGCGTTCCTTTGTCGGTGGGTCGAGCTGAAGCGTTCCGTACTCTTTGAGCTCGGCTTCCATGCGAGAGGCAATCTCTTGAATGTCTCGATCTTCTTCCGCGTCGCTGTCCAAGCCATCTTCGGCAGCATCGACTTTTAGAGCTTTTCCTCCTGTTGCAGTGCCCGTCACCGCGATGCCCATCATTTCCTTCATCATCCTGGAGAATGCTTCTTCGTCGAAGCTCACCTCATCGTCTTGATCTTCTTCATCATCGTCGTCATCGTCGTCGTCATCGTTGTCAACATCCATCCGGTCGAGCTCAGCGCCTTCCAGTCCAGCGCTCTCGTCATTGAGAAAAGCCTCGAAGCGAGAGACAATCTTTCTGAGATTCTCTTGTGTCTGGGCCTCGCCGAAGCCAGATGTCGTCTTTGAAGAAGAGGCGGCTTGCTTGCCTTCCAGCTCGCGCTCGAAATCTTCGTAGTTGATGTCGAGCCACGAATCGTCGTCGTCCCGATCGGCGTTTTCCCACTGTTTCATTTCCTCGTCGGATGGCAAGGCTGAGCTTCCGTCCTCTTCGAGATCTTCCAGTAGGATGGCCATCTCTCGGACGACTCTGCTCTTGCTATTCTCCGCATCGGCGGCCAGCATCTCGAATCCGCAAGTGAGCTTCATTCCCATCTCTAATCTCTCAAACTTTTTCTGGTCCTCTTTCGATTGGAGATCCAGCTCTTGATTGTTGCGAAGCAGAGCCTGCCACCGTGGCGGTGCATCGAATCGCTGGGACTTGAGTTGCGCATACAGCGTTTTGCTAAACCTTACACTGACCGTGACAAGATCTTCCGGCGGAAATCGCAGAGGCGCCGATGAAGAGAGGATGGGCTTTAGCGAGTTTGCGTCTCTGAGATAAAAGTGCTCCACGGCCGGGGCAATAATCTTTGGGAGAGCATGTAGGACGTATGCAACTGTTCTGGGTATCGTGACGAGAGAATGGTGTATGGAGTTGGCGATTTGCTCGGGATACTTTCGCAATCTATGAAAGGCTTCGGCATCGACGGCGGGGAGGTGGATGAGGGCGTCTGTGTTTGACCGCAGAAAGGTGACGGCTTGTTGGAGCGACAAATGTTCAGGCTCGTCTCGGCTCTTGGGGTTGAAGGGTATAAGAAAGATCTTTCCAAGGTGAATCCATACTCGATAGCGATCGATTTCCGGACTCAGCCAATTGGGAAGGACGTTGGCCGCTTCCACCAGGAGGAACTCGCCGTCAGAGTCTGAGACTCGTACCCAGAGATCGGGGTGAGCCCTGGATAGTTCACACAGCAAGTAGACAATGAGCCATTCGTCCTCTATGGCATCTCCGTAGTCGGTCGTGCCATGTAGGAAGAGTAGTCCTGAAAGCTGACTGTCAGAATGTGTCCTGATATGAAAGGTTGGGGTTATTATGCAAATGCTCACCGTGCTCACTCTTGAGTGAGATCTCGAACCCTTCACGCTGCCAGATGTAGTCCTTTGTAAGTGACTGGGCGAGCTCGACTGCGGCCTTTCGAATCGCTTCGAGGAGAGTACGTGCTTTGCGAGGCTCTGATTGCTGGCTGTCTATCACGAAGAGCATGTACTCGAGGGTGTTTTCAGAGAGCGGCTCTGCAGAAGTCTCTGCCCCATCGGCGTTGCCGTCTTGAGACATGCTTTACTGTGAAACAAATAGGGAGCTATCTGGGGTGGTGATAAGCATGGCAAAGATTGTTTTGCTATGCAGTCGTGATTGATGTAAGTTGTACGTCTGAGATGGAGTTTCTGTAAGTGAGGTGCTTTTGATAGAGGCCCCACGCTGGCAGGCTCTTACACCACCCACCACAAAGGCGCATATTTATCAGTGTTGGCCTATGTCTACATGATAATCGGTAGAAGGAAAGAAATCATCTCTCTATCCTCTAGCTGAATCTCAACTTATAAATCGCCGCATCGAGTTCATCTTTATCACGGCGTCTGCGACGCTCGTTTGCAGCATCACCTGCTAAGGCTTCCCACCAGCTTCAGCACGGTAGACGCACCCATTAGTCATGCATGCACCGCTATCTGCCCCCTGTAGCCGCCACCACTAAATTATTTACCCCACGACGCGGTCAATGCGGTCCACGCGCCTCAAGAAGAGCAGCTTCATCCCCAGACATTGACGAGACTCCAGCAGCGAGTCGCTCACCGGCACCTGCAGGATGCACATGGATGACGAGCAGAGACTCCTGATGCTTCAGCAGATTCAAGCTCGAGAACCCTTCCGTCCTCAGTAGCCGCATCCCTGCAGCCCTCGGTTACACTTCCTTTAGCCATTGCGAATCCCCAATCCCAGCCAATTCGACCACCAGCATCCACCAGCCATGCCGCCCTCCAAACGGTCACGAATGGCCTCGGACCAAGACGAAGATGATGACGTTGTGGAAGCGCGAGCATCTATGGCCAATGATGTACGGCCGGTAGCAACCCTGCAGCAACAGAGTGCTGTGCTGTGCTGTGCAAACTTCAGCTGGCTAACCAGGCGGCAGAGAAAACGAGTCCGGCTGTCTGCCGGCGACGCAGAGGCCTCGAGCAGCAGAGCGGCGGCGGAGACGAAACAATACGATACCTCTTCATCAGAATCCGAAAGCGAAGACGGCGACAGCGAGGACGACGACGCGCCCGCATCTCCCCCACAGACCCAATACGAACTGATGAGAGACAATGGCTTTCGACATCTCGCCAATACGGACTGGGACGACCAACAGGCCACGCAGAAGATCAAGCGTCGCACCACGTCGCAGACCTTTGATAACATGGTCGCCGAGAGCGGCATCATTGAAAGCATCACCTGCTACAACTTCATGTGCCACGAGCGATTGCATGTCGAGCTCGGTCCTCTGATCAACTTCATCGTCGGAGAGAACGGTAGCGGCAAGAGCGCTGTCCTCACGGCCCTCACCCTGTGCCTTGGTGGCAAGGCCAGCGACACCAACAGAGGCGGCAGCCTCAAGTCCTTTGTCAAGGAAGGGCGGGAGCACGGAAGTCTCGTCGTCAAGATAAAAAACGCCGGATCCGACGCATACCAACCCGACATCTACGGACCATCCATCACCGTCGAGCGTCACTTCTCAAAGAACGGCGCCAGCGGCTTCAAGATCAAGACGGCGGAGGGCAAGGTTGTCTCAACCAAGAAGCAGGAAGTCGAAGAAATCTCGGAGTGGTACGCTTTGCAGATAGGGAACCCATTGACTGTCCTCTCCCAAGACAACGCGAGACAGTTCCTCAACTCTGCCAGCCCGGCGCAAAAGTACAAGTACTTTGTATCTGGCGTCCAGCTAGAGCAGCTGGACAATGACTACAAGATGTCCCAAGACACGCTGGACAAGACGCTCATTCTCCGTGATGATCTCGACGAGAAGATTGCTCATGTGAAAAAGGCCATGGACGATGCGCAGAGACTCGCCGAAATTGCCCAAAAGAACCAAGGCCTTCGCGAGAAAGCAAGGCTTTACCGAAACCAGCTCGTCTGGTCACAGGTCGTCGAGCGTGAAAGGGAGCTTGAGCAGCGCAATGCTGATCTCGCTAGGCGTGACCGGGAGCTCGTCTCCTGGCAAGCGGACTGCGAGGCTGCGACAAAAGTGCTCGAGGAAACAGACGAGATGCTGGGCCGGGCTCAGGAGGCTCGCGAAGCTCTTGCTGCGGAGGAAAACACATTGGAGGAAAAAGTGATGGAGGCAGAGGCTGCGTGGCGCGATGCAAAACAGAGGCAAATGGAGCTGCAGGGCGAGGAGCGCGATGCTCACATCCGATTGAAGACCCTGCGGACCGACATACTGTCCTGCGAGAAGAAGATCAAGGAGGAAGAGAACCGGTTGGACGGCTCATCGGCCTCGGCGCGCGCGGCGAAAGACCAAGAGCTTTCCGAGGCTGAAGCACATGATAAGAGGCTGGGCGAGCAGATTGACGAGGCCAAAAGCAAGACGCAATCACTTAAGGATAAGGCTGCGGAAGCCAAGGAGGCCCTCCGACGAGCGGAGCAATTTCTCCAGAGGAAGAAGCAGGAGGAAATCGTGGCCAAGAAGGGTGTCAGAGAACTTGAACAGAGCAACGGTTCGGCCTTTGACGGGTTCGACGCGGATCTCATCAAGCTATCCAAGGCCATTGAGAGAGAAGGCGGTTTCGATAGCAAGCCCGTAGGCCCCATTGGCCTCCACATCACCCTCCGAAAGCCAGAGTGGTCAAGCATCCTTGAGAAGACCTTTGGTGATGTTTTGAACGCGTTTGTCGTCAAGAGCAAGAGAGACCAGTCCAAGCTGTCAAGCATGGTACAGAGGATGGGCCTTAAGAAGCAGCCCCCCATTTACATTGCGTATGGAGGCACAATCGACACCAGGTCCCAGGAGCCCGATGAGAAGTTTGATACCATTCTCAGAGTCCTGGACTTTGATGATGACCTCGTGCGGTCGCAGCTAGTCATCAACAACCAGATTGAGAAGATTATACTGATCAAGGAACGCACCGAAGCGGAGAAAGTCATGATCGATAACGACGGTCCTCCTCGCAACGTAGCGGCGTGTATCTGCTTCCACGATGGCAGAGGGAAACGCGGCCACGGACTGCGAATCACGAACCGATTCGGAACCATAGGCACCAGCCCGGTCACGCCGTCGGGGATGCATCCTCGAATGCAGTCAGACTCTGCTCAGCGGCTGATTGTGGCCAAGGAGAATCTCAGACAGCTGGGTCTGGAGCTGAAGGAACTCACCAACGAGGAGCGGCAGGCGCGTCAACGACTGAGTAGCTGCGAGTCCGATCTCTCATCGCACTACTCGGCAATCAAGCAGTGGGAAAACGACCGCCGTAGGATCCAGGCGGACATCCAGCGAATAATCGAGGAAATGGATGCCTTTGAAGGCGTTGACGGGCGTCTTGTTGCGCTGCGGGAGGAGCGAGAAGCGAAGCGCACCGAAGAAGAGCAGCTCGGCTTGCAGTATGGCAACCTGAAATTAGAAAAGCGGGAGCTGAGCAAGAAGACGGAGGAGGCCAGGGCACGTCTCGACGCGGAAAAAGACGTGCAAAAGGATCATGGAAGCCGCGTGGCAAAGGCAGACGACAAGATCACGAAGCTTGAGGGGCTTCGCAGAGTCAAGGTTGCCGAGAAGAACGCTGCTTTTGAGAGGTTGGATATCGAGAAGGACGAGAGACGCCGAGCAGAGGCCAAGCGTGACCAGAAGGTGGCAGAGGTGGCTGATTTCATCCGGCAGGCGGAGCAAGCGTCGCCGGATCGTGTCCACATCCCCGAAGATGAGACATATGAGAGTCTCGAGATCAAGTACCAGAGAGTCTGCGAGCAGCTGGCGCAGCGCGAGGCTCGGCAGGGAGCCACGGACCAGCAGATCTACGACCGAGCCATCGAGGCGCGGACGCAGTACGAGGATGTGATGAAGAAGACGCGGGACGTGGACGAGACGATTGCGAGTCTGAAGCAAGCCATCGAGCACCGTCTTCACCTGTGGAGACAGTTCCAGAGGCAGATCAGCGCGCGGATACGCATCCAGTTTACCTATCTGCTCAGTGAGCGTGGCTTTAGGGGCAACATCGACCTCGATCACCGGGCCAGGCGCGTCAACATCAACATTGAGCCCGACAAGACGCGAAAGAGCTCGTCGGGCCGCAACACCAAGACGCTGTCGGGAGGAGAAAAGTCATTTTCGTCGATATGCATGCTGCTCTCCGTGTGGGAGGCCATTGGATCGCCGATACGATGTCTGGATGAGTTTGATGTCTTTATGGATAATGTTAACCGAGCGATTAGCACCAACATGCTGGTAGGTTATGCTGCTGCTGCTGCTGCTGCTGCCACTGCCGAGAGAGTCGAAGGAGTGAGTTGAATGTGAACATCGATGGGCTGACTTTCTTCTCACGCGCAGGTGGATGCCGCTCGACGATCGGTATCGCGACAGTACATTTTAATCACGCCGAATGCCATTGAAGGCCGCGCTCGGCTTGATAAAGACGTCAAGATTATCCGGTCAGTATTTGAATCTCACGAGCATCACGATATGGACGCATCTACTCTTGAACGAGGCTAACATTCTTCGTAACTTTGCAGCTTGACCGATCCCCGCCAGCAAACCCTTGTCTAAGTCTACTAACGGCTGTACATGCGAATGCAATTGTGTCGGGACGAGGTGAATTAAGGGATCTGCGCATTGATGTTGGACTGCCAGTCATTCGTTTGAGCGATAATGATAAATATGCGATGGTATATACATGAGGGTGGTGGCGAGCAGACTCGTCGGGATATGGGGAGCCTTCAAGATGCTGCCCGATGATGATATTGTACATGACTCTTTGCGTGAGTTTTCAACCAAGTTGTTAGAGTACTACTCGAGCATTGGGGGGTGATTCGTGAATTAGAGGCGAAATAGCATGCCTTTGGGGTGTTAGATAGGAACACCCTTGCTTCTCAAGACATTTACGCCTGCATTGAGCGTGAAGCCAACCCATTGGCCTACGGATCCGAGGGTGCTCCCCACAGACTGGACCTCGCCCAGCCTTCGGTGCAGGAACTGTCTCGTCTCGAGGAAGTTGGGCGACCTGTCGTTGGTCATGAAGAGCTCGCTTGAGCTGTAGACCATGGAGAGGGCCGCGCGCTTGGTGTACCACGACGGGTCGACGGCCTTGTCGCCAGCCAGGAACCAGATGTCGTCGGACAGGGCGGCCAGCTCGGCCAGGGACTTGGGCAGATAGCTGGGCTGAGCCATGACAGCCAGGGCCTGCAGGTCGAGGACAACAAAAAAAGACGCTCGTCGTCAGCCAAAAGAAAAATGCCCGTAACACAAACAGGGGCAGGTTCATGTATTAAATGACCGGTTCCAAGACGAAGAGAAAGTACTCACCTCCTGCCACCTATGTATGACGTCCTTGTTGCCCATCAGCCGCTCCCACGTCAGGGCAGCGACCTTTTCGCCGACGCCGGCGGCCGAGAGCGGCGCCTCGTCCTTGAGCAGCACCTCGCGGCTCCTGTCGGCCAGCCTCTCGCGCTGCGCGACCAGGTGATAGCGGATCAGGCTGAACTGGCCGTCGGGCAGGACGCTGGCGCTGATGTCGGGATATCCGGCGTCGCGGGCGCCGAGGCCGATGGCGCGCAGGGAGAAGCCGTGCTCGGGGACGTGCTTGTAGGCGGCGGCCAGGATGTCGCGGTCGACGGGGCCAAAGGGCGGCGACGGCGGGTGCTCGTGCGAGTGGTAGGCTCTTTTGCTGCTGCTGCTGCTGCTGTTGCTGTTGTTGTTCGTCGCCCTCAGCGAAGAGGACGAGGCTGATGTTGATGATGCTGTTTGGCGGCGGGCTGAGGCGGACAGGCATCGCGCGGTGCGGGCGACGCAAGGGGAGGCCATTGTGGCTGGCTGGCTGGCTGGCTGGCTGGCTGGCTGTAGCAAGGAGAGAGAGGATTGGGTGTGATGTGATGATGCCTTGAGCTATATTACCTAGGCGCTTGCGATGTGTGATGCAATGCGTGATGCTGTTGGCAGTCTCTGGCGGCTGATTGACTGATTGTACGATTTGGAGGGGCTCTGCAAACTTGAACCTGGAACGGCGGCTGAGTGGAGCCGTCGGCTGAGGTGGTAGCGTCTGGTAGGCAGATCGCGGTGCTGAGGGCATGGATCATGGGTGTATAAGTGCACATCGCATCATTGAATCCAGTTGCTTGCACCCATGCAGAACAACTGGAACTCTGATGCCGCCAAACAGCCACGAAATATTGGGCTCCAGCTCACACCAGAGCGTAATAGATACCAATCCTTTTGACTCGGCCACTCAGTCACGGGCCAATGGCAGGTAGAAGCGGCTGCGCATTATCAAGCCTTGGGGGGGGAGGGAAACATTGGCATCGTTACACACTGCACTTGGACACACACACACACACACACACACACACAGTGGACCGAGAAGGTCCTTGCAGGTGCAAAGCTGCTCACCGGTATGGTGTTGATTGCTTCGATAAGGGATGCCTGGCCCAATTGCGACGCTGCGGATGGCGCCATGCAGCTGCCAGTGGGAGACAACTCAACAAAGGCCTGCCAGGCTTGCAGACGGGAGGAGAGAAGAAGCAAGGCTTTGAAGGAGGGGGAAAAAAAGGCAACAGAGGAGGGAAAAAAAGGCAACCGGACGAGGCACACACCTTGCGTTGCATTCCTGGCTTGGAACCAATCGCAACGTAGTGGCACGCCTCTGCTCGAGCCAATGAATGAGCTGAGGTCCGGGGCATCGTCTCTTTGTCTGTCTGTCTGACTGTCTGTCCGTCTGTCTGTCCGTCTCTCCCTGGCGGCAGAAGACGCCAGCATGAGTTCGTACATGCACCTCACCCATATTAGGTGCCTCTCTGATGGTGGTGGGTTGCAGAGAGGGTCTGTGGACATGGCCGAGCGATGCTTCTGATGCCGGGCCGATCCCCCCATCGATTTGCCAGCGGCCGACGACTGACACGATGCGTCTCACATCTCGGACGGACATGTGGACAAGGTGGCACCCTTTCTGCTGTATGTAACAGGCACGACAAGTACGACCCCAGCGTGCTGCAGTATCACCAGCAGTGCCGATACGAGCAAGGGCCCGGGGAGGGTAGCATCTGGTGACGGGCCCAGGTTTGACGGCCGGCGGACGAGTGAGTGAGGACGCACCACACGATGCTTGCATATACAGTATGTACATACTTACTACCTACAGTATACGGAAGAGCGACAGGGAGGACCTGGTCAGGCACAGTTCAGGCCTTGAGTCGAGAACGCTGCAAGTCATAATAGAGCTATCCAGGCAAGGCACGTTGTGCTCGACACCGCACTCAATATCTACATATCAGACCGTACCGGTACCTCGTCGTCGGGCCTCGTCGTCGTCGTCGTCTCACCGATCCTTTCGGGTAGGGCACCTTAGCATGGAGTTAGTTGCTGCTGCTCCGCTGTTCCCGCCGTGCAGTGGTTGCCTCTAGCACCTCTAGCACCCTCTAGCACCCTCTAGCACCACTGGGCAGTTGACTGCTGCACCTGAAACTCGTGCAGAGATTTGATACTTGGACAGGCCGTGTGCTGGCAGGAGCTTGGATGCAATTGCTCCATCCTAAAACGGGCAGCTTGGATGGAGCTTTGTCACTTCTGACTTGCAACTTCCAAGTTGTACCTACCTCACCCCTCAGTCGTGGGCTCCCTCGCCTGTCCCAATCTTCTCCTTTGCAATCAATTGTTTGCATCCGGTCCCCAAGATCCTCCTCCTCCTCTGCACGCTCGTGTCGCTACCTGACCGCAGAGCTCCATCCTCGTACAGCACATCAATCTCAGGCCCGCCACTCTACCTGAACGACGCCAAAGCAAGCCAGACCTCGCAGCTGCCAATAGGGAGCTCCCCCGGCCGCCCCGGCCACGCTTCCAAGCTCCCGAGCAGACGACATCGACCGGGTGTGGGAGCGTCTTCCTCGAGGTTGGATCGCTTGAGATGCATTGGATGCCTGCTTTCTGGCCTTGCGTGTGTGTGCGCGAGCGTGGTGTGAGTGGTGCCGGACCCGAGATTCCTACCGCAAGTATGTACCACTATTATGTGACACCCATGCGACCAGCGATCGCCACGTCCTTTCTTTTGCCCTCTCGCGATCCAAGCATCCGACAGGCATTTTTTTCCCCGGGTTCAACTCACGCTAAAATTGACGAGGAGCGTCAGGTTACCCACGCACGTATGATAGATCGCTCGTCGGCTCTGGGTAGCCCACCATCACATCACGCTGGTTGCTGCAGAGCTCGACGCAATGAGCGACGTGCATGCATCTAACTCACAGCTGCTACCATTACAGTACCTTGCTGCGTGAAGCTCGCTCCTCGCCGGTCTGGATTTGCCTTTTGTTTTCCTTTCTTTTCTTTCTCATCATTATTTCCCTAGCCTTTTCTCTTCCCTGCTTGCTTTTCCTTGCTGCCACTGCTTGGCAACTCCCGCTCTCTCCTTGTCTTTCTTGTTGTCTCCCAGCTCTAGCTCCAGCTCCCGATCCACGAGCCATTGATGCTCCCGACCCCCCTGCACCATCCATCATCAGCTTGCCGGGTTGTTTCTTGGGAGCCTTTTCTTGCCATTGTCCTTTCCTTGATCTCGCCTCGTTGTCTTCCGCCTTCCTGGAGCAGAGACTTGTCCGCTACCTTTTTCCTCGTCACCTAGAATTACAACTCGTCCCTGCATGAGTATTTAAATTTGTCTTGTTCCAACAGCACTGGACGAGGACGAGGTACCTAGCTGTAGTATTACCTCTCTCTATCCGTGCAGGTGGAGGGATTCCCAGGCTGTTGGGGCTACCATGTCCAAAGTACGGATACTTGTGAAGCCAGATCTGCAGCCAGTGCAGGTACATGCTGGCCTAGCCACGGCGCGCGAAGGCCGCCAAGTGTCTGCCGCGCCCGCTGCCTTGTTGCGCCTTGCAACGTCCAAGTACAGGTACCAGCCTCAGGGTTTGCTCTGGTTCAGGTACGTAGCGGTACCGAGCACCTTGCACTGTACATGTAGTCGCAGCTCTTGCAGCTTGGCCCCCCTCCGGCCGCCCTCAGCCTCTGCGCGCTGATTGGCCGCCTGCTCCCCTCCCGGTCCGCGCGTTCTTTTCCCCTTCTCACCACCAGGCTCAACCACAATCAAGCAATGCGCCTCTGTCCTACCTCGTACCCCCTCCCCCAACCCATTGCATTGCGCCCATTGCGACTTACCGGTACTGTACCTGACCTGCTCCTCTCGCACTGCCTGCTTGCGTGCTGCCTCTCCAGCTACCTCACCTTTGGGTACTGCCGCTGCAGCTCGCTCGCCGTGCCGTTTCCCTGCGAGATCCGTTTCGGTCCAGCTGCTGACCTGCTGCTCTGCTGTGGCTTGCCCTCTCTCTCCAGGACCAGGACCAGAAGCCACCCATTAATTCTGCCGTGTCGTCGCGACCTGGCTCGAGCTGCCCTCCAATCTGTTGAGACACCCGGCCTTGCCTCTGACTGCACACTGCACGCGCGACAAGGCTCGAGGCACAAAGGCACAAAGCCTCTCCTCCTTTGTATCGCGTTGATCCATCGCCATGGGTACGTCTCTTCTCCTCTCTCTCTCTGTCTCTCTCTCCATCTCCCTCTTCATCCGTCTCTCTCTGTCTGTCCGTCTGTCTCGCTTCTCTTGCCCTCTGCTCTGCTTTTCTCAAGCCTTTCCGTCTGCTGCGGCTGCGTCTGCGGCTGCCGCTGGCTAGGCAAATCTCT
>LFMI01000415.1:90496-112434 GCA_001050175.1 Trichoderma parareesei | reverse complement strand
AAAAAAAAAAGCAAAGAAATTTGACGTCCCGATGGAGTGCATGGCGACCCGCTCATGGGACTGCGGGATTGAGGCCCCGACCACTCACAGCGGCAGCTCCAGGCCCTTCCAGCGCCTCGCAGGGCCTGGACGAGCCACTCGGCCCCCTGGAGCCGCCCCCCCCCCGCTAGCGCTCTTAGTGGGCTCCCAGCGCTGCTCCAGGGCAGACGGCGCCGGATCTAGCAGGCATGCAGGTGACGTATCTGATCGACCTTGGAGCTATCGCCTGTCCTTGCCTTCTCCTGGCTCTCCCTGCTTTCAATGTCATGTTGCCTCTGTCAACTCGAACTCCATCTTGAGCCTCGTCCATTGCCCAGTCACTCGCTGCCGTGGCTGTCAAATCCAATGTCTCGCCGACCCGTCCCCAGGTGACGGCACAAGTCCGTCTAGCAGCTGCTCGACGCCACGCCCCTGCATAACGCTGCTCTTAACCTGCTGCCAGCTCAGCACTGGCGGCCCTTGCATCGAGAAGCCTCGGTTCTGAGTGGACAATAGCCTCGCCCTTGAGCCATCCGCAATCCCTTCGTCTGCTGCGGCATCTCATCTTGCTGCAGCATGATCTGCGGGGTCTCGGACACGCGCAGCTTATTGACCAGAGCGACGCCGACGCCATGTGGTGGTGGATGCCTTGGACCGAATGAACCCCCGCGGCGACTGACGCTCTGGGCCCAACGATGACTGACTGGCTGGCAGCATGTCCGACGGAAGGGTTTGCATATGCTTGGACGAGGATGGACGGAGGCAGCTGCAGGAGATGGAGAGGATGGGCCAATCGCCATCTACCGCTTCAACGGCCGCCTATTGTCCTTTGGGGAGCACGGATTACAATATGGTCCCTGTCTTGTCCAAGTCTGGACTTGTGGCTTTCATTTCCTAACTCGCGGCCAACAACATGCGCAAGATGCATTGGCCTTGCCTCTGGCCCTCAGACGACACGGGTTTGAACCCCGTTGCATTGGCCTGAAGTCACCAGGAGAGCCACCTCTTCGCTCTGACTTCGGAGCGTTGCCACCATCACTATGGCTCCTCACTGCCAATTGCTGGCCGTGCACGAGGTAGCCGCAAAGACAAAGATGATGCGATTCAAATCAGTGCCATGTGGTGCCTCGGAAAGCTCCGCAAGTCACGCCACTCTCTGGCCGTTCAAAGGAACTGAATGGGGAGCGGATGGACAGCCTCTCGCAAGGACCACTGCTCGTCGGACGACGTGCCCATTCTCTCGCCTTGTTCCTGGACTCACTCTTGCAGCCGCTGGGCTGCGGTAACACAAGACTGTCTGATCCTTGCTCTCCGAGGATAGTGGCGCTCTGGCTTCCGGGAAATGACTGTCGCGCTTTGAACGGATCCATGCCTGTGAGCCGAAATTTGGGATCAACATCTTGGTACGACATGGCTTGCATCATTCGTCCGCATCGAGAAGAGCCGGCATCTTTGCTCGCGACACTGCTCTCGAGCAAGAGTTCCCCAGCCATAGTCGAGAAGAATACTACTAGTAGCTAGTATGCACTACTAGCTGCAGGCTCTCGTACAGAATCCCTTGCAGCGAGCTATGGAAGAGGGGGCAAAGCCAGTACGGAAGAGTCGAGATGGGCCAGCACTTGTTGACCACGGCACACAATGCTTGCAAACGCCATACCCGGCCCTTTTCGCGGACAGACTGTCTCATGCCACTTCCATGGAAATTGATAGAGGTCTGAGGCCGTCCAATTGCAAACAGATCAGCCCAGGTCCTGCTCTGTGCTTGTCACTGGGACGAAACCGTTTCGACCGTCGGAGGAATTATGGCCAAGTGGCGGCCTCAGCGCCCACCTTGAGAGCCCGGAGCTTGGAGACGCCATCCATCTTTGCTTTTTCTTGCCAACACGTCGGTCGTCCCTCCGCCCTCGCGCAGTTCAATAATTCACAAGGCTAGCATTGCCCTTGCACTAGACAAAAAGCTGCTTCGTTCTTGTGGCCCGGGCCAACCCCTGGACGTGGTCTTTGCTCGCTTTGGCTGTACCACTTGCAAGGATGCAACCACCCTTCCCAAGAAGTCTCCATGGCTGTCCCCGTCCCGGCCTCTGTCCCTCTCAATGGGACTCCCTACAGCGGCCGCTGCTCCTCCTGTACTTGAAACCGAGATGCCATCTCGGTCTCTCATGTATCATGCATGTGCTAGATCGGCTGCTCAACCGGCGCCAAGATTCAGCCGCTCAACCACATCGTCTTGTCGAAATCGTTGGACACAAAGCTATCACGAGCTGTTACTGTTCTTCTCCTGAAAGCAATCACCAACCTGCTCTTCTGCACTTCTCCCCTCCTTCCATCTGCTTGAAACTCCACAGGCAACATCACAGATACATCACCAACGCGCCCTTGATCCCCCCTTGGGTTTGACTCTGTTGCTGTCTCGCCTTCCTCCACCAGTCGCTCGTATAACAGCAGCCCAGCCCTCTGTCGCCGGTGGCGCGAGGTTTCTGATAGAAATCCCCCCGACGGCCCTTTTCATGTTGTCAATTCGATCTTCATTCAGGCAAAAATTGTGACAGAAGTGACCTAGATGTCGGCGGCTAGCTTACCACTCGCGTCCTCGCCAACTGGTCTTCTAGAAGGACCTGCCAACATACTCAAGAGCGCACCGACCAGCAGGTCCCCGGCCAAGGCCACACGAAGGTCGGTAACCAGTATGAAGGGCTTGCTGCCACTTACATTATCACCGTCTCCCTCCTTGAGCCTCTCGAATCCGATGCCTGGGAAGGCTGTTGATCAACGAGTGGACGGCTATTTCGCCGAGCTGCTGGCCCAAGATCTTGAGTTCTCCAAGATCATCTTCGAAGCACGAAGCATGACAGCCGGCTCACCTGTCACGTCCTCTTTCGCGTCGCCGTTTGACGACTGTTTGGACAGACCGACGAGTACGATGAGTTCTCATCGAAGCTCATGTCTGTCGCCGTATCCGTCAGCATACGCGCGCATCCAAACCCTGGGAGCCATCCAAGAGCGAAGTTCAATGGTGTCATTCCTCGATCATCAGGAAGATGCAAAGTCTGGCCATGCAGCGTCTGATTCGTGCTCTGCAACCGACACCGATGCGTCGTCTGTCTATGACGCGGCGCCGCCCTCCTTCATGACACGACACCGCCCGTCACTGGACTTGAAAGCAGCTTCGACGGATCCGGTGAAGAGAAGCCTTCTTCCTCTCTCAAAGCTTTCACTATTGTTGCCTTCAGAGAGCTCTCGAGGCGGGAGCAGCTGGATCGAAGCCGATTCAGACGCTGAGGATGAGGATGCCAGCATATATGGCGCCGCGCTTCATCTCTCACCACGGCCGCCCACGCCGCCCGAGTTCGAGGTCGGCATCGACTCTCGGCCAGCCAACGGGAGCGTGCATAAGCTTCTGCATCGGAAATCATATTTGGCCACTGCGGCCGCCGCTCTCGCGTCACCGCCAGGGCAACACTTGAGCAACTCGACGATGCAAGAGCGGCGGCCAAGCTCAACGCAGTATGCCAGGCACTCCCACACCCAGATGCAGTATCCCGACAGCCCCGAGAGCATCGGCGTGCCCATGTCTCAGTACAGTCCTCCTCTGCCGCACTCGCAGAGCCTGCACCATCTGCCCGAGAGTGTCCTCCCTCGGCGTGCAAGCAACAGGTCCAGCATGAGGACGGCCAGCAGCCATGAGGCTGTGCGGCTGATAGACGAAGATGCCCGAACGGAATACAATCAGTTCATGTCTTCGGTCGATTCCAAGTACGCACCGAGACTCGACAGTGTCTACATCCGCCCCTCACCCCCTCCGTCACCGCTCCCAAGCGTGCAAATGTGGCTCAACGGGAGCGCGCAGCTCTTCTCTCTGCCATTTCAGAGCGACGAGCTGGCTCGGGTCGTGCCTCTGCCGCCTGATGTGATGGAGACGCTGAGGGTCACTACTGCATGTTTCCCAGAGACCATGCTGCTCTCTTCCAGCCTGACCATTGAGACGATTCGAACATACTCGAGAAAGGCTAGAAACCCAGTGGTCGATCTTGCTCTTCTTCCTTCCGGGCCGCGAAGCCATGCCTCGATGTCGAAGCAGTCATTATGGAGACGAGTGGTCAAGCGGGGACCACAACAATCGACTCAGCGGACGCGTGATGTGCACACTCCCACTGCAAGCTTGCTGCAGTCACCCAGCGTGACGTCCTTGGAGTCGCTCAAGCCGTGGGCATCAGTCAAGAACGTATTCGGAAACTGCTCCGATTACATCTGTGACGCGCTCTATTCACACATTGTTGCGTACAACTACGTCTCCGCTCTTGTCGCGCGGTACCCGACCTCTGTCAGCAACGGGCGTTCAGACTCGCCCGCGGGATCACAGCATGAGGACATTCCGAAGAAGGCGGCCTCGCTTCTGGGCCTCAATGAAGGGTCCGCCATGACCTCGGCAGCATCGATTCGCTCTGCGAGGAGGTTCAGCTCCTCGCACTGGGGTAAGGAGGACGTCATGACCACGAGCACGGGCTCTACCTCCACCGGACAGGATATGGCGCTTAGAAATATCCAGACGGAGCTCTTGCGGTGTATACGTCGTTTGATTGCAACTGCAAGGCTCATGGCCGAAACCAACACGACTGATGAGAAGGTGGTGGAGATGGAGATGGAGGACGGGGACGTGCTGTTTATGCGCAGCCTTTGCGAGATTGTGAGGGTAAATGAAGAGGCCGCAGCCTACCTATGATTTGGCGATTAAAAAAAACCTTCTGTGTGTTGCTTGAGACTGCCATGTGTTCTCTCATCGAAGGTGTTTATTTGGATGTTGGCACTGCGTGCGTTGATGCTTCTTTTCACTTTTGCTAGCCCGCCATGTTCGTCATGCTTACTGGATCTGTTATGTTAGAGGGCTATATGAAGATCGGAGTTTATGAGCCTACTGGAGTGGTTGGCATGATGAATATACGATTATTGGCTGTTGGCCATGGCAACTAAAACTCGAACCTTGACAAATATGGGTTGTATATATGAATGTCTCGGACGTGCTTCGACAATCTGTCACCTTTAGGCCAACAGCAATTGATGTTGAATCGTGCCCAATCAATATATAAGGGTATCATTTTAATCTCACTAGACTGCCAACATGAACGAGAGCCAGTTTGCCTTTTATCTCCTACAAATCCGCAAACAGCCAACATCACACCTCCAACGGCCCCTTGCCATCCCCAAACAATGCTTCATACCAAGGCGTGCTTCCCTTTTGACAAACCCCAGCCCAAGCTATCGGCACCAGCCTGGCCGGCCGTTCGCCTTGCGCCGGTTCAAAGACGGTTACCTGCTTCTTACTGCGCTGCGTCTGTGGCGGCCAATAGATCAAATCCTGCTCTCCGCCGTTCCCATGAGACGACATGTTCAAGAGCGGCCTCAGGTCTGCGACACTGCCATCTCCAGAAGGAGGCTGGAGGTGTGCGACGACGAGATCCCGCAGGCGGGGATAGAACCACATGAGCTTCCACCAGTTGCTGAGACGCCATGGTTTGAGGCCGTCGATGTAGGCGTTGTGGTGGATGCCCACGGGGACGACGCCAAAGTAAAAGTCTGTGTAGAGCGGGACATTGCCCCATGAGGTCTGCGAAAGAGGACCTCCTCCGTCATCTTTGGCTTTCACGAGTTCCTTTGGAATGGTGTGTATGCGTGGACCGTCGGGGACGCCTGCTTTGAGGGACTCGGCGCGGACGGCGTTTGCGTCGTTGAGCTTGACAAAGTAGCCGTCTTCTTCGGCGGAGCAGGTCGCTGGGATGGTGGCGAAGTTGTAGTCGAGGCCGATGCCGAACTCGAATTGTTCCCCCAGCAGGGCCTTTGCCGCGATATCACGTACTTCCGGGCTCCTCGAGTCCGTCAAATCGTACCTTGAGGCGCTGCCGTTCCAGGAAGAGGAGAGTTGCTGCGTGACCCATTCGCGCCAAATCTCCTGATCGCCGACGACCTCCCCGAGAAGAGCCTGGTCGCTCCATAGCTGTCTGCCGCTGAGCGCCACGGAGGCGATTTTGCGTTTGCACCGCCGGAGGAGTTGTCGGAGGGAGGACATTGTTCCCATGATCATGCCGCTGTTGATGCATCTCGGGCGAACCTTTTTGTATTTCCGGGCCGGGTCGAAGAGCAAAGGGAGGATGGTGTCGGTTTTGGGGCCGTAGAGGTCGGGTGGCATGGGGGAGGAGGGCCAGTGCGTGTAGTGAGGGTCGGAGCCGGATTCACTGTCTGGTTGGCAGTCTTTTGCGGTGGTGACGATGATGGATTGCTTGGGGGGCGGTATAGGGAAGTTGTTGGAGGAGGAAGAAGAAGAAGAAGAAGATGATGATGAGGCTTGGTGGGCTGAAGCTTGCCATTGCTTGCGGAGGCGTTGGTTTGCTTCGTTGTTGAGCTGGTGATATCGCTGTATGAGCACCGACGGGGGAAGCTGGAACCAGATATCGTACGCGTCCACCAGGACAGCCAGGTCATCATCATCAGCGCCTCCGTCAACGTCGTCACGGCTAAGCATCTCTTCGATGACGGCGAGCAAGCTCTCGAGCTTTGCGATGTGGCTGCCTGCAAAGTGCCACTGTGGGCGGTTGAACTCGCCGGACCAGTTGAGCAGCGTCGGGAGCGGGTAGCCGAGGGCAACGGCGGACATGATGCTCTTGCAGAGGTTGAGGTGAGGCGAGTCGGCGGGCATGAAGATTCGGAGGCGGCGATTGACGGTGGTGCTGGATTTTGGGGGGATGGGGGTGAGGGCTTCGAGGGCTTCGCGGGGGAGGATGCCGGAGGGGGGGATCTTTGAAGCTGAGGGGTGGCCGTGGCGGAGTTGGGTTGAGGCGGACTGTGAGAATTTGGGTTAGAACTGGTGAGTTGAGAGTTGTGGGAGGGATGTGCTGGGTTACCATGGCTGAGAAGAAGAGGCTGGTGGTGATGATGGTCAGGAAGATGAGTTGCCATAGGGCGCCTTGGGAGAGTAAGACGGAACATCGTCGCCATGAAGAGCGTTTGGTGGGTGAGGGCTGGTCATGTTGTTTGTGTCTTGGTAGATTGTGGTGTTCATTGTCTGTTTCTTTGAACAGGTTGGCAAAGAGTCGCGGTGATGAGCGTCTCATTTTCATTATTCGATGTGAGTGAGAGTTCTTATAGAGCTTCTAAATCACGCCGCACGCGATGCATGTTCGAACCCATGACCCGTTTCACCACAACACGAGATACCTGATAACGAGGAAATGAGAAGACAATGATGCTGTTGGTGATGACGGGATCAATGTTTCTACGTTTTTTCTCATTACTTTCGAGAGACAGTCTGTATGCACATGATTAGGCCGATCGCCGTCAAGACCCTTTTCATGGGCGAAAACGTGGGTCGCTGAAGAAGCAGCCCCATGCCGGATCAAGCAGCGATAGTCATGACCCCATTCAGGGGAAAACCGCAAATGAAAGTGCGAATTTGTAGAGAACACGCAATCTTTGTGCTTGGTTCCCCTCGGGTCGTCGCCTTTCTAATCGGCGTTTATTAACAAGGCTCTGCCGGTCCAACTCTCCCGCGTTCGAGCCGTGGCTCTGTTCGATTTTGACGCTATTCGCACGTGGGCGAGCATCGGCTTCTAAGGGGTCCGGCTCCATCTCCAGCAAACGTCATCTGCGGTTGACCGTTCTTTTCTTTTCCCCCCTCTGAATTGTGTGGGTGTCAGTGAGGATTGTGCCTCATGCTGCTCATGTGCACATAGGAGAGGGGGATGTGTGTGCGCGTGTTCTAAGCAGCATGATCACCTGGGTGATCTATGCCCCCCCCCGGCGGCTGTCTGGATTTGATAAGGAGCGCGGCTCACTCACCTTCTCCCCATGTTAGGAAGCGTCCAGTTCACGTAGCTGTTGGGTTGTGCTCGCGGTAATATAGCCTCTCAGGGCTTCTCACATCAAGAGAGATGAGCATGTCGTGACATCGAAGTTACAGGTCAAACATACACAGCTCACTCCCGCCTCGCGCCTCCGTCATGGGGGCATTGAAGACTTTCGCTCGCTCTCCAGGGGCTATGCCGACTGCCGGATGGGGAGTGCGGACTTTTACTGCTTTTGGCATTGTTGGTGAGTGCAGTTGACCGTCGTGCTGATGGCCTACCATATCGACTGAGCCATCACTTTATCAGCGACTGTATCTGAGTTAACCTCAACCCTGTGTTATAGGCCTTGCGAATATTCTTCTTCCCTACCTCATCCTGTCCAGCCTCTATCTCATCGTTCCCTTTCCACAACCCGTCGTCCTGCTCATAGAGCTACTCCCCGCTCTTGCTGTCAAACTTGTCCTTCCTCACATCTTGCATTACACGCCGCACTGGCTTTGGCCGCTTCTCCTCGCAAGCTGCTGGATCCTGGCCACCATCGCTGCCAACGCCGCACCGCCAAACGTCATCGCCCCGATCCGTGTCTTGATCGCCGTACTTGCGTCGGCCACTGCTGCAGCTGGTGAGGTTTTCTTCCTGAGCCAACTCTCGCGGTATGGCAAGGCGGCGCTGGCGGGATGGGGAACGGGGACGGCGGTGGGAGGTGCCTTGCGCGCTGTGCTGCCGGTGCTGGTGACGATTCAAATGGGCGTCATGTTGCGCAGTGTTACGGGCTATGCTTATTATCTAGTTGCGGCTTTGGTGGCTGCTTATTTCATGGTGTTGCCGTCTTCTCAGAGCCAGAGACGGAAGAGCTTGGCCATTGAAACCGGGTTTGCAGCTGAAGACGGGGCCGTCTCTGAGAAACTTGGGAGTCAAAAGTCTTCACTCCTCGCAACGGAGAGATGCTCATCATTTAGCTTCTGGGACCGTTTCCGACGTAATACGCTGCTTCTGAGCAACAAGCTTCTGAGGCTATACATTGACCCTCTGCTCCTGGTTACAGCAACGCAGGTCTTTATACTCTCGGGAACACCTCGTGCCAGTATTTCACTGCCGGGCTTTTCGGGCTATTCAATGTTTCTATCTGAATACGGGCTCGCATTCCAGATTGGAAACGTTGTAGCTCGGTCAACTGCTCTTTTGTTCCGAGTCAGAAGACCAAGGCTTGTCTTTGCCATGTTGTTGGCCTGCTCTCTAGCCGCCATTCTCAACACGGCACTCTTGTTGAGTGAGGACGCATATGTTGCTTTGAGCCTTGCCTGTGCCGTTGGATGGTGTAGCGGCTTCATGTATATGAACACATTTGGTGCTGCTATGGAATATCTGAGCAGGAATCCGGAGGAGGACGCGGAGTTTGCCTTGGGGAGCATTGGGATTGGGCAGACTGTGGGACTGCTCATTGGAGGGCTTGCTGGGGTTTTGTTCGAGGCACAGCTTTGTGGGCTGGCGAGTCGGAATGGACGGTGGTGTTCTACTACCGTATAGACATCTCATACGAGTATTTTGCGTGGTCTACCCAGTTTTTGTATGATGAGCTGACTTGAGACCAAGTATAAACATACGATTATCAAGCCTCATCGGTTCTACCTCGATAGTCCAAGACATTCATGGATGCTAAAACCTTTTGTGTGAAGTTGGTAGGACATGGAAGATAGTGTTGGAGTAAACAGGCGTCGTTAAAGGTTCCATAAAACTATCACTACGTCTCAGGGACTACTAAACTTTCATGGTTCAAGCCAGGTTGCCAAAAGGGATTCAGCCGCTGCTCGGTCTCTCAACTTACTATTTGTATAGACCGTCGAAACCATCTGGCGATCATCTACGCTTTAATTGTCTGGTAAAAGGGACGTGGTGTTGCTCGCAACAGGCTAGGATCTACGAGTTGAAGTAGATAACGGCAATATACTAGTCTAGGCTTCTACTTTTGTCAATCGTCAAGACTGAACCTGGCTGGTTTTCTCCAGAGGCTGATCTCCTGCGACACCCTAAACTCGAACGTAAATACTTCAATTAGTTCACCGAAGCCTTGAGCTGAGACGGTCAACGTGGTAGCGTCATTGCCATGGTATAACAACCCAACCAATTCATACTGTACTTTGTCATGAGATCTGAATGATACAATTAAATCTCCCTATATCTCTCTAGAAACTTTTCGTCATTTTTTCATATTCACAGCGATCCATATGAAGTAGTTTTGTCCCTTAAACATCTCTGCAGTACGGGCAAAACTGAGATTCTCAAATCTCTCACTTATACGATGTCTCATCAGTGTCCGGCGGATCTGTCCTCAAGTAAGAGTGACAACTTCTTCAAGCCAGCTGAGCTGAATATCGAATTGGAAAGCACCAAGCATCTCTCCGACCCTAATAACCAATCCCTCTGAAAGCAAACGGCGCATGGCCCGAGCCTGTCTCCAATACGAGCCTCATCTTACGTCTGCTTATCAAACAGGCTCAGTCGACGTTCCACGGAGAGCGTTCACATTGCACCATCGCTACTTTATCTGCCAAACAACTTGGAGCTTCTCACAAAACAACAAGTTGGGACTTGCACTACAGCCTCGTGCCATGGGACATAAGGGAGCAGGATCTTAGATTGCGCCCGGCTCAGTTGAGGGTAGATCTGACAAGCGCTTGGGGTAAACGTTGGTGTGATCGAGTTGAGGGGGGCTGGTAGTATCGCTGACCTGGGAAGTTCAACGCGAAGGCGAGCAGCGAAGCATATAGGGCGGCATGAGGCATCACATGGCTCTGAATGGCTTCCTGTACGGTCAGCTACACGCAGCTGGATTTCCCTCTCTTTCATCCGCTTCGATCATTCGGCAATTTCCCGTTTAAGCAAGATGGGTAGAGACGCTGAGCATTTCAGCATATTGGGGATCGTTCAAGGAAGAGAGGGAACATGTTGCTAGATCGATCACATGCCTTAGGCATCAATCCCTACACCAACCTCTACAAATCTTTGATCTTATCAATCACTACTCATTATATTTAGTCATCTCTCGTGTGATACGGATCCAATTCCACCCTCCCCGAGTGTCAGCCAAGTCTCAAAAGTCATTCTCTTTCTCCACCCTGCATTGTTGACCCTCCTTTACGATATAACCTGAGTCTCCTCTTATAAAACATTGAACAAGCGGTGAAGCTCTTATAGTATCATGCATCTGGAATTGCCTTGCACCCTCTACAACAAGCCACAATAACTTGCGCAGTCAAATCATTTGTTGGAGCCTGACCTCCCTGCATGAGACCCTTCAGCCGCCTCGTCTAGTCTAAATGATGTGAACAGGATTTGCCCCTCACGAACGAAAGCAAGGGTCCTATGGGATATGCAAGGCAGAGGTTTTTCTCAACGACGTACCAAATATGCATTAAAGGACTGCAAGTATGCAAATAAGGGAGCAGTCAGGCTCCGAGATGTACAGGCGTTGCTTGCATATGTACTTCGATATTGTGAGGCCACGTCCATTCTGCCTGGAGCACATCATATATGCACGGTAAATGAAGGCTTTCTCCATGGTCAAGTGGAAGAGTAAGGAGGATCCTGCAATGACGAATGTTATCTAATTGTTCAGGGTCTTTACAATGCCCCTCGTCGAGATTCATTCTGAATGTCCCGCTACTCTTCTCTTTCTACGCTCAACATCATTATGAGGAAGCTTCGAGAGAGAAACGGGACGCCAGCATCCAGTCAGTTCCTCTCCTTGCCACATCTTTCAAAGTTGCTTCAGGAACATTTTGGTTACTGAAGAGCAAGTAATCCGCCCAATTCAAAAGTTGATGTGGTCTACCAATCTTGGGTATCACCCTTTCATTTTGTCTGCGAACCTATCCCAAAGCTCTCATATTGTCATATATGAAACCATATGCAAGGCATTCCAAGGGCATAAATATGTGTAGAGCAGAAAATGCAGAAACAAACCAAGGATGTAGCTCTCCCATAGGGAACAATTTTACTCGTGAGCCAATGCAAATAACACAAAACTTGACACCAAGAGAAAACAACCAGGACACCTTTTTCACCCTCCCTTCGCCTCTCCTTCATGGTATGATCTCAAGTTCGACATGGCCAAACTGTGGGGGAAGAGAGGGTGTCGATATCATGCAGACACACGCCATTGGGTCGACCAGTCACACCCAGAAGAGCACTGACTCCCCCCTCCCCCTAAAGGAGAAAACAACCCGAGATCTAACCACCCCGGCTAGTTTTCATCTCATGGTGTGGCAAAGGAGAACCAAGTGCATCTCCCCTTAGTTGGCGCCAGGCAAGTAGAGAGGAATCTCCATGGGCAGCTCCTTGTGCGGAGTGAGCGAGTCAATCGAGCCCGAAACGTGAGACCGGTCAACCGGCTTGCGGGTGAAGAAGACCAGCATGTCACGATGAGCCTCCTTGGTCTTGTCGACGGGATACACAGCTGAAAGACTGTGCTTGCGCTCATGGTCGACAATCATGAGCGTGTCGAGGAACTTCTTGTGCTGGACGCGGGCGAGCAGGTGCTTGGGCTGGATCTCCTCTAGGGGGATGCCCGTCTTCTCGTCCATGCTGTGCATGAAGGTGGCGGCGCTGTTGTCCGACATGTTGTAGCTGCCGAGGAAGGTAGTCATGGTGTGGTCGACGCCGTCAGAGTGGACGCCCTCGAGGGCCGGCTCGCCCAGGATATGGGGCGTGGTGACGGTGCGCAGGTTGAAGAGGGTGCACACCCACTTGTTGAGGCCGTACTCGAGCTTGGGCCGGTGCGCAATCTCCATGCCGTGGATGATCATGGCCTTGAAGGCGAAGAGCGCCTGGAAGACGGAGTTGAGCTGCAGGTCGTTCTGCACCTCGTCGAAGCGGCGGATGGCGCCTGAGTCGTAGCGGTTAAAGTCCTCCTCAACCGTCAGCACAAACGGCTGGAACTCGAGGCGGCGGATCGAGTGCGTGTCAAAGTCGAGGCAGAAGCGGCTGTTGCGCGTCCTGCGAAAGGGCAGCGTCGGGTCGTGGTACAGCTTGTCCGAGACGGTCTTCATGCCGGGGATGTCGGACTCCTTGGCGCCCAGGCCCAGCATGAGCTCGACCATCTCGTCCGACTCGACAAAGATGCAGCGGTCGCGCAGGTACTTTTCGCGCAGCTTCATGATCTTGCCGACCGTCTCGTAGAACTTGGGGTTGTACGCCTGCTCCCTGACGTTGAGCTGGGTGAAGCCCTCCACCTGGGGGTAGGGCTCTGTGGGGAGCTGCTGCTGCTGCTGCTGCTGCTGCTGGAACTGCTGGTGGCCAAGAAAGGGGGGAGGGGGCGGGCCGCCGTTCCGGGGCGTCTGCGTGGCGAGGGCCTCGACGGCCTTGGCCTTGCTAGACTCGTGGAACAGACGCTGGCTGCCACGGGTGGTGACAGCAGGCGACGAGCGGAGCAGAGGTGCAGAAGCGCGGGCTGCGCGCTGAGCGGATCTGAACGAAGACATGGTGTTTGAAGCAGTAGCGTCAAGCCCGATGAAGAAGACGGGATGTACAGTCCCTGTTTAGAAGGAGTCTTTTGTTTGTTGGTTTGTTTTAGAAAGAAGAGCAGAAAAAACAAGTTAAGATCTTCAATTCTTTGAATTGTTCAGTATTTCTTTAATGATCAGGAGTCAGTTGAGGAGTGGCTCAGGATAGCCCCCTATCAGGAGATTGTAAGAGTAGCTCAGGATAGCTCTCTGTCAGGAGTTGAAGAGTGGCTCAGGATAGCCCTCTGTGACAAAGAAAAATTGAATCAGGAGTTGAGTTTGTACGGCTCAGGATAGCCCTCAAATTGGAAAGACGCTGTCTTTGCTGTCAACACTTTTTCTTCCAATAGAAGACGAAAAAAACGAACTCTGGGTGTTTCTCTGTTCAAGATGGCAGAGTCAAGAAGGAGAGAGGCAAATGTAAACGGAAACGAAGAGGTAAAGGAGGACTGTCTGTGCAACCAAGGACGACGATGTGAGTCAAACAACACGGAAAGGGTGGGAAAAGGTGCCTTCTTATTCACAAGAGGGCATATCCTGGGATGATGGCCACTTGAGACACGCAACAGTCGTTGGTGGGGAGGACACGGAGGGAAGGGAGGGAAGTGGCCGTTCAGCCAAGGCAGCACAGCATCGTGATGCTCGGTGTGGCATCCTCGAGGCAGACCTACCTCGTACAGAGAGCATGGCATCATAACTCCCCGCGAACTACTACTAGTACCTCATTGAGCAACGAGACAAACTGGCATCCCATCCCGCCCCTGCTCCTTTCAGCCAGCCTCGAGACACACTAGCGTTGGATTCTGATGTCAGCCAGCACAGGTATACACACGACCCAAAGGAGGTGACTGATGCCTATGCGAGCTCAGGGACCTCCTTTAGTCTGCCATAATGCAGCTTACTAGAAGCCCAAGCAGGGGTAGAGACCGGAAGGGGTGATGTGTGGATGTGTCTCAACAGCCTTCCGATGGTCCTCGGTACAACAACACTGAACATTGGTTGCGTCTACTAGTACTGCTACTATTCTTACGCAGATGTCAAAAGGTCATAGTAGTACTAGAAAGGCATGCCACATGTTACAACGACTGAAGCCGAGGAAAAGCAACAAGACACGTACAAATCCACGGACTGCGTAATGAAACATTGTTTTCACCTAATGTGCCAACAAACACCACCAAACCGGTTTCTCTCGTCATAGTTGAAGTATGCACCATATTAGAAGGTCAGCTCGAGACGGCACGGCACGAGACTCCCTTGCATATATCGACAACGAAACTAGACCGTCTTGAGCCCGTGCTGTATGAGAACATGTGCTTCTCTACGCTCGAGTTGAAGGAGCTGCAATTGATACATGTCGTATGTAAGTGTGCCAACCCTCACATAATTACTACACCCTACTTACCCGGATACAGCGTGACTCGACGCGAGGGGTAGGTAGCATGTCTTACCGATGCGTCGACGACCAGCCAATGATGCTCCTCTTGGCATATGTCGAGGCGGGCGAGACGGGCAGCCGGTGAGTGTGACCTGCGGCTGCGGCGCATCAGCCCTGCGCCGTGCCGTGCCAAGAGGGAGACAAAAGTGCGTCTGGGGTCGGCGTCCAAGGCACTTACACGATGCAACCCGCGTGTAGTAGTAGTACTTGGCGCGTCTAGTGAGACCCTGACTGTACTGTATTACTGTCCTGGCTGAGTCGGGACAGGAAACATGAAGCCGCAGACACGTTAGGTTGCGTCGTCCCTAACTGGAACGGGAACACGGGAACTAAGTCGTACGGGCCGTCTTGTCCAAGGTTTACAGCTACTCGTGTGCCTGGGGAACAATCTCGACATGTAGTCAGTCATTGAGGCTGCGGTTCTATGAGGCCACATGGGAATGCAAAAGCTCCGAGCTGCTGAACAGACGCAAGTCAACGGGTGCTTGCCGCATCCCACTTCATGGATGTACATGGCATACGATGCTCAGTGTGAGTATTAGTTGACACGTCAACATGCCCGTTCTGGCTGCACGCATGTCGACGTGAGGAGAGACGCAAGGCCGACGCAATATGACGAGAGCTGAGGCGAAGCCATTGGCGGGAGGGTTTGAGGAAGGGAAGTGTTCGGCGACATAGGCAATGCAATGCGCTCATGCGAATGCAGTCTCAAGTAAAACGCGGGGTGCAATGACCTGAGGCTGGGTAGAATAGATGAATCGGCTCGGTATTGGTGGCCCCTGGTTGACCACGTAGGTATGTAGACACGAAGTCTCTCTGCCTTGGAATATGTATGCTGTCCCTCAAAACGCTTGTGGCTTGCTTGGCGGATGTACCGCATTAGAATACCTAGGTATGCAAGAGATGCTGTTGACCAGCAGAGGTGAGGACATCTGGGGAGAGGCTGGCTACACACAGATGGTGCCATATGTCTCTAAACGAATACCACCCCGAAGATCAGCGAACACACCACCAGTAGGTTCTACCATCAACGAGGTTCACTTTGCCAGAGATCATCGATCATCATGTGCTAAGTGTTCATATAACCGGATACTATCTATATTCATCCAGTAGCGCACAAATAATGGGAAGCTACGTGCCCATACCTTATGTGCGAAATATTACCTACACAACCCCCCCTCCCCCCCTTTTTCCATATGCAGCAACCATCCGACCGACCCCCAATCTGGGCATCACCCGACCTTCGCCCACATGGATGGATGCCTTTTACACCACTATGATCTGCATGTATCTCTGCCATACCCTCACAAACGAGACCACTGCCATGAGAGCCCACGCCTCCCCCAGCTCGCCGGTCGCTCCGCTATTGACGAACTCGAACTTGGCGGCCTTTCTGCTCTTGAGGCCCTTTGCATCCGCCCACACGGCCAGGACCTCGTTGTCCGCATGCAGCTCCTCGTACTCGTATGCCGCTGCATCTCCCTCGTCGTCGTCCTCGTCGTCCTCGTCCCAGCCTTTGTCTGCATGTGCATCGGGATAAGTGGTCGCGACGCGCCTCAGTTTCCATCCGCGACCCCATTCATGCAAGTCCTTGACCTCTTTTCCCCGTGTACTCACCCACTCAAACCTCTCAACGCGTGTTGTTGTTGTTGTTGTTGTTGTTGCCGTCACCTTCTCCTCCCCCGCCCGGTCAGGCACAGGCACAGGCACGGCAAACGACCAGATTTCCATCCAGCCCTTTCTCCGGCGCGACATCTTCTCCTTGAGGACCTCCTGGCCGGGCCCCAAAGGCGGCAGCGTCACGAGGTTCCCCGTGCCCGACTCGCCGGTGTTGCGGACCGCTGCGAGCAGTGGGTGGTCTACGGTAGGACCGCCGTGCAAGATGAGGCTCCCCCACCAGCCTTCGGGTAGGTTGAAGGTGTAGACGGGCTCGGAGAAGCTGTGGAGGAGGTGCAGCTTGAATTTGCTCCATGAGGGGTCGAAGAAGAGCTCCATTGAGCTGGGCAGGATGACGCCGTTGAGCGAGGCGCTGCGGAGTTGACGGTCGGCTTCTTTCGATTCGGCGCCGCCCATGGCCATGGTGACAGGGAAGGGGGGGGAGTAGTTGCCTAAGGACGAGGGAAGAGGTGGACAAAGTCAGAGGAGATTGTTGATGAACGTATGAGTTGTCTGTGGGTATGAGATGCGGGAAAGTCCTGGTATGTCGAAGACGATGAGTTTTGTTCATTTTCCATTTCGCAAAAGGTGCTTTATAGGGGCCGTTGCTTGAAGGTGTCTCATTCTAGACCCGTAAAGTTTCCAAATGCGGTACTATGCAGCGCTGGCGAGGGAGGGAGGCGTTGAGCCAGAATTGAATGGCGATGCACCGTCTCCTCGGTGAAAGACACGGGGCTGATTCTGGAGATTGATCATGGAGAACCAAGCGCTGTGCATTCTGTATGTGGCCATGAGAGTGCCTAGCTGAATAACAGAGGAAGGATCTATTGAGTAAAGAAACGTGACAGTGAACAAGCGATCAATGTCTGTCTGACCATATGCTGGGCTGGGCTATGCAGTGACGGCTCTATTGCTGAAATCATCATGTATTGAAATCTTGATATCGAATGCAGATAAATACATCAAGATAGAAGGAGACGAATGCACGCCTCTTCACATACCCGCTATGTCAAACCCGGATTCACCCGCTCTTTGCAGCAGCAGCATCAACCGCGTCGGCCATCTCCTTCATATTCTTAAACTTCCACGAGTACGAGACCTTGTCCGCATACGCCTCCGGATCCCCGCCCATGACGCTCTCAACTTCCTCCCCGCGCTCGATCCACGCGCTGGCAAGCCCAATCTGCTTCGCCGGCACATGGTCATGGTGCAAGCTCTGGGCCGTGTGCAAGATATCCTCCTTCTTCACGCCAAGGTCCTTGTCGCAGTGCTCGATGAGATACCTAAAGTTGTTCAGGTCGGGCTTGTACGAGCCAATCTCCTGCGCGGTGTAAACGGCATCAAAGGGGAAGCCCCGGAACTGCTTGTCGAGCGTGCGCTTGAACGAGTCGAGATCCACGTTGGACAGGATCACGAGCTTGAAGTGCTTGTGCAGCCGCTGCAGCGCATCCAGCGTGTCTGGGTAGATGGCCCAGTCGCCGACGCCGAGGCCAAAGTTCTGCTTTGCGGCCTCGTCTGCCGAGACGCCCAGCTCGGCGGCGAGGTTGCCGTATGCGGCGGCCAGGACGTCCTTGTAGAGGAGCGTCGGGTTGGCGGCCTGGACGAGGCCCTCGTGCCGGACCAGGGCCCGGAGGAGGCCGAGGCGGTTGTCCCTGAGGGGATGCGACGCGGGCAGCTGCTCGTTCAGGGGCTGGAGGTTGTTGTACAGGCCGGATTCCCAGTCGACGAGGGTGCCGTAGCAGTCAAAGGTGAGGGCCTTGAAGGAGTTGATGGGTCGTTGGGTCGCCATCTTTTGCGTGGTTGTCGCCAGATGCTCTCTGGGTTCTGCAGTATGAACAGATAACGTACACTGATGGCGTTCGATCCTGTGTGCTTACTCTTTGAGATTGTCAAGGTACAACTCAGTCTCTATCTTGACTGCTTCTGCGCGAGTTGAGTGAGTTGATGCCCCGCCAATTGATGCCTTACATATGACAACTAACATGAGCGTCTTAGCCGTGGATAACGACAACACGAGGGCGGGGTTGATGCATGCGGGGCAGTCAAGCAATCCCATACAACCATTTCCTGCCCTTTTCCAGGACTTATTCCATGATGGCTTCATCTCACGTAATTGCAGTTCAGCTCATCGACAGCTTTCTCGGTTTGGGTGCTGTAAGAATTGTTACTTTTGAGAGTGGGGGGTATTTTCTCTGATCCTGGTAAAGGCCAACATTGTGTACGAGTGGTACTACGTAGGTGCCTGAGATGAGTGCAAAGACGCTCAAAGGTTCCATGATTTCCATGATGGGCAACCCTCCCGGTGTTTACCTGATAACTGCAATCAGGTCTGCTTCGCGAGCCTCTTAGAGGAATCGCCTCAAGGCGAGCAATTGCAGCATCGAGGCACTTGAGGCCATCTCTATTCTTGCCTCGCTGCCTTACATGCAATTCCAATCAACAACCAGGATGGCTATATTACGCCGAGAAAAGGGCGCCCTACGTAGTGGCGGAGATGTTGAATCCGACCTCGATTCAGGGTAGAACATGCCGGTATCACATTACGAGACATTATACATGCTGATGCATCTACTCTATTTTGGCATGCCGTCGGCAAGAGGAAGTCGCTTATTGTCGGTGAAAGCAAGCTGGATGCTTCGTCCATCACCCTGGAGATGCATTGTATAGCACTAGATACGCCTTAGAAAGACGTCAGAATGCATGTCCGGGTTGCAAAGAATAAAGCTCGTGAAGACTCTCCTCCGCGCCCCTAGCCGACGCTTGAGCCCTTGTCCTCGGAGAGTGCTGTGCCACTTCGTGGCTGCCTCATCTTGAGCCAGAAAGAGAGAGTGATGGATCAATACTGCATGGCATTCGTTAACTACAGAGCTGGGAGATTGCATGTTGAAGTCTGTTTCCTTAGTAGCCTTCTTGACACGAGGCATCGCTAGATAGGGGCAACTGGCATTAAGCTCGTATCTTCAGTCTTCTATTTTCCCTTCGTTTTTTCTATTACCTAGCCCATCCCTGACATTGCAATTTTGGAACGCTGCCGCCTTGTCAGCATGAACTGCTCTATACGGAGCATATCACCGTTTTCCTCATCCAGTATCCTACCTACTTCTTCCAGCAGCTACCAGAGCTTCGAGGCCACAACTCAAAAATAATCTAGCTTCGGCTTCCCTCCAAAGGATGGCTTCACACCATTCCCGACGCTATCTAAAATCTCCAGTGCCACATTCAGTTGCGCAGTCATGTCTTTGATCTGCGCAGAGAGTCAGCCATCATCTCCAGTCTGCCGCAGCCACCTCGAGCGACTGCTTACCTGAGCGGTATTCGTCTTGTCAAACATCTCGTAATGGTTTGAATTCACATCAATCACCGCCTTGATAAACTCGGGAGCATTGGCTGACCAGCCGAGCGTCCGATCATGGCGATGCTTGTCAATGATATACGGCTCCGTCCTGCCCTCCGGGAGGGGCATGGACTGGATGGCCCGTATCAGGACCGTAGGCGGCGGCGTGATTGTTGCTCTTCCGGACTGTGACGCTTCCTCTGCCGGCTCGCTGTACCGTGGCACTTCGACCGGTGACCAGACTCCCTCGAATGGCTTATACAAGACCTTTCCGGGAGGCACCGAATACCGTCTCCCGCCGACGCCGAAGAAGACAACCTTGCCGTCGCACGCAGGCCCATCCCACCTGGGCACCTCCCAGTGCTCAATCATCTCATCGCAGCGCTCGAAGCACTTCTGGATGGCCGGCGGGATGTTTTCGATGACGGGATCGTCGGTAGGTCCGTCGATCTGGCTCCAGGGGAGGTGATGCGGCGTGTCCATCATGACGATGCCCAGGACCTTGATCGTAGCCTCGGGGTCTTCAGCAAGGAAGCGCGCAACGGCCAAGGATAGGAAGCCACCGAGGGACCAGCCTGCGAGATGCAAAAGTGAAAGATGTCAGCTTTGCAGGTAATTCATAGTTACAGATTACAATGACCCTGATTAACCCTCATATCATCACTGCGATGGAAAAAAGAACAAGCTCTCAGCCCTCACATACCTCCCAGCAAAATGTTGCCTTTGATGCCCGTGTCCTTCATGTACTGTATGTACAGGCGTGCCATCTCGTCTATGCCGCCCTCAAAGGCACCTCCGTCGAAGAAGTGCGGGTTGTGGATCGCCCACACCTCGCGATACAGATTCCCCAGCATAAAGTACCCAAACGTCGTGCCGCCTCCATCGTGGATCAGGACCAACGGGGGAGGCGGATTCGCCCGCTTGTAGGCGGGAGTAATCTGGACCTTGGTGGGATTTGGGCCGTCTTCGTACATTATGAGGGGATATCAGGTCTGACGAGGTGGCTGTTCAGAGGGTCTGCCCGAGAATCGCTGTAATGGACAAGCAACCAACCAAACAGACAGACGAAGCGCACGCTTGAAAGGACAGGAAATCATCAATCAGCATCTCCCTCGCCTTTGTCGTTCGATCGCTTCAAAGCTACCTATCCCGCGTCTTACGTCGCACAAGCCTGGGCTCGAGCCCGGGCGAAAGCTATTCCACGCCGGCTATAATCATCTCGACTAAGAGGAGATGCTTGTGCTGATTATCTTAGTAGCAAGAGACGTTATGTAAGCTTGCTCCAAGGGGATGAAGGGTTCACGGTCGATGCGATACAAGGGGGTTGCCGTAGCGGCTTCGCAGCGGACCCGCGATATTCACACGCCAGCCAGGGGGGAAAATGCGGTAGCTTTCTGTTGAGCCCGGCGATGCGGTTACAGTACGATAATCAGCTAGAGGGAGATCCGCTATCGCTGGGCTGGGAGGGCGACTGCCGAGTCCCATATCCGGCTTACACGAGTTGGAAGTTGATAGTATAGATCTAGTCTTGCAGGAGGATGAAATCGTCTGGCCGAAGAATTCAAGCGACACAGGCAGATGAAGAACGATTCGGAGGATAAGCGACGAAGTGCACACCGCTTCTGTGTGAAAAACTGCAGGAATAGAAACGATGCAGCGTTTCCCCCTCCTTACGCTCCCTGCATACAGGCACACTCTCGCCATTCAATGCCAGTCTCGACGGAGACGCAACAACCCGACAGTCAGCTTCATTGCCTTCCGCTGATCATGATCGGCATCTTTCATCACATACCAGGGCATAACCTGACAAGTAAGCACTTAGGGTTTGGGAACGATGCCTCGGCGCTTCTCATTGCAATCGAGTCGCCAGATGTGCACCACGGCTACACTGACTGTTTCTCCCTGCAGCTGCACTCGTCTCAGCGCGGCGTTAACCATCACCCGCAGTGCCTCAGAGCCGCTCGCTCTATGGCACAACCGACTTTGTCGCAGCTGAGTTGATGCGATTGCTCTCCCTACATGCAAGGCGCACCAGCGCCCTCTCCCCGCTGCACCACAGGCTATCGCCGAGGTTCTGCGTGTGTTTGCTCCTTTGCCCTCAATTCAAAGAACAAAATGAATTACAGTCGTAAATAGGCAACTCCCTGTATTATTGCCGC
>LFMI01000415.1:68012-85479 GCA_001050175.1 Trichoderma parareesei | reverse complement strand
GGGGGGGGGGTTGTTGTCTACACCATTCAAGGTTCCTTGACTTACCTTACACATATTGACCGGTTTTGTCAATATGACTCTGCCAAGGACGTGGGGTGTTTCTTACATACAGATGCCTCGTCAGTTCCTTGCTGTCAACTGACTAACCCGGGCAGCGTTCGGAGGAACTCATCTCCCACCGGCAACATCAGAGGCTGAGCACTCAACTCTGACAAACAGTCATACCTCTTACGGATGACAGCACCCACTCTCCCCCTTCCAGAAAAGCACGACGAATACGAACAGATCGGGGACCACACTCCTGATGATCGCCAATCTCTTTCCGAAACAAGATGACGCTAAATTCTCATGTTCGATTCCTATGAGACACGAAATGGCACATATCAACAAAAGAAAAAGACATGCTGACACAGAGCATGTAAATCCCAAGCTTTTTTGGTTGCAACTGCTGGCTCGAATCCAGAAACTCCCACAACGCCGCAGGCATTTCGCTCCTTTCCTTGTGCCTGCTTCTCACCGTAATAATTCCGTGACAAACCCAGCCCGTAAGTACTCTAACCAGGATTTGATCCTCGGCTTGCCGAATGGGGCAAACTGCATACCAAATGTTGGCCGACACCAGTAACCCTTGATGCTGTCATGAGCTGCTATACCGAAGAATGGCATTTTCCAAGGCACCTTGTAACCCGTCCCGTGTATACGTGCGTCAGAACCCAGGGAATCCCTCCTCTTATTTGCGATAATAATGCGTGAGATGAGAAAAGACGATTCTTGAATGCCCAGCAAATCAAAGAGGAGAACATAGACAAAGAAAACGGCTCTGCATCAAGAGAGCATGTAGAAGTGGCATCAAGACCGCCATTTACCAGCAGTCAGGATTGTAATGTAATTCCGCATCACGGGAAGAGATCCGCAAGGCTCCGGAAAGCCCGAAGCGATTGTCCCGAGCCTGATTCAAAACAAGCGAAGCAGCTGCAACAGGCATGTCATTGCCTCGGAGGCAACGTATACGCAGTAGCTTGGATATATCTGTCAGCCCTGAGTGTGAATGTATTGGGGGCTACTGCCTCATGCCTTTTTGTAGGTAACGTACCAATGCTGTGCGCAGCCGAGCGGCAAAGTGAATGGAAATGCAGTTTGCGGGAGAGCAAAGACCGGGGCGTGTCTTTAGCCAGTAATTTTAAACGCGCGACTGCGTTAGAGACATGCGCCGAGTATCTGCAGCAACTGATCGTTGGGTATCCGTCCTGCAAAGTTGACGAGGAGAGTCGTCGCCAGTGCTGTGTTCGAACGATCTCTCTGCCACGAGTTTCGAGAGTCAGCAGCAAGAGCCATTGTCAGAGCCCATGAGTTTGGCAACTTTGTCAAAGTTAGCAGTCCGGTCGAATCTGGGAAAGTCATTTCATGACAGGTCTGCTCACCTCGTCTTGGATAGATCGCTTCAGGCTGACCAGTGCTTCTGCTGTGGCCGCCGGGTTGGATGTATCGTGCGACTCAAGCAGTGGAGTAATCTTGGACATCAAGGAAGACCGTGCGCCAGCGCCTTCTGATGTGAGCATGGATTCGGCCGTCTTGAGAATCTCCTCTTGAAAGCCACGGCGCTCCCATGAGCTCCATCCCTTGGTAGCTCGAAACACATCATCAATGACTTTGGGAAGTCGCCTGTTTCGACTCAGGCGCTGTTCATTGGCTAGGGGAGACGACTCAGCAAATGTATCGCAATAGTAGGCCGAGACAAGGGCATCAAAACTGTCAAAGCCAGCTGCCTGGACATTTTCCATGATGCTTTCGATGCTCTCGCCTACGGAGGTATGCTGAGTGCTTGGTTGAGATGCTGGCTGCAGGTTGTGGCTTGCGTCCGTAAGGAGGGGGCTTCCTAGAACCGCGCTGGGGGTGGTAGCAGCGGTAAGTGGTGGAAAGGAAATGGAACTGGTAGCTGTATGCGTAGACCGAGACTTAGACATGCTGTCGCTCTTCCACGCATCTACGTTGGAGCCGAATGAGAAGTCCATGGTCTCCGCGTGGGTGGGGGAGAAAGCGTCCATACACGACACTTGCTCAGCCTGGGTCACGCCGTCTAGACCTGAGCGGTCATTAGTCGATGCTGCAATTATGTGATGCTGGTCTCAACTTGCAACTCACCTTGTGGCCCCACACCATTACTGGGTGCGAAGGAAGGGTTGAAGCTGGCTTCTTGCTGCAGACTGTTGAGGCGGTTCAACAAGTGCGTCTGGAAGCGCAAGCAGTCGAGTACAAAGTCATGGGGAACCTTGGAGCTCCGGTCACCAAGGGGATGATGACCCGGGGGAGAGAGCAGACCATTGGCGTCGGGTGAGGGCTGTGTCTGTTGCGGGCTGCCGAGAGAGTTACGAGGCATCTGCGAGAAAATGAGCTCGGTTCCATCGCTAGGCTGCTCAAACATGACCGGCTGTTGCATTGTGGGCATCTGGCTCATGGGAGCCTTGTCCTGAGAGGCGGGGGACGAAGGAGATTCGATGCCGGGCATCTGATTAATGGCTGTGAAGCCTCGAACAAGTTCAGTGGTGGAAGAGGTGTCGCTGTTGTCTGGAGATGTCTGCTGTGTCTGGCTCCGCTCGTGGCTATCTAGTCGGGCTTGAAGCTCGCCCAGGCGCGCCTTCATGCGGTGGCCTGTTTGGGGTTCACTCGTCAGCAAAAGGGGGCTCCTTCAGATGTCATTGAAAGGAGACAAGAGTAAAATATGCCCAAGAAGATACAGGAAGTCATACGGTATGTCCTTTGCGCAACCCGGTTCTGTATCCTCTTCTTCTCCTTGGGGTCCTTAACCTTTGTCCAGTCGTCTTCCTCCCGGAGTGGACCGTGGTTCACTGGCACCAACGCCTTCTTCTTCTTCTTCTTGGAAGTCGGAGCAGGAGTTGTTGTGATGTCTGCCGGGTCAACGGTCCCTGGTGGAGTCGAGACCATTGGTGTTGATTCCGACGATAGGGGCTGTGACTGAACTTGGAACGATGTGTCTGGCGGGGAAGCTGAGGGCGACGCCACCGAGGCGGAGGAGGCACATGCTGAGGTGACTGGGGGCGTGGTCGAGGAGGGAGAGGGATAGTCCCAGATTGCTGTTGAAAAGGACATGCTGGGCAGGGAGGCCTCTGATGAGAGGGTGCCGGAGTAAATGTCGAATGCAGGGCAGGCTATCAGACGAGACGGCGAGCAGATATGAGAGGGGATTAGAGGAGATGAGACGGGATGACTCGATACTGATGAGGGCAAAGACGCAAAATGTGGCAGGACAATGGCGATGGCTGATAGAGGGGGATAACACGTGTAATATGAGTGCCGCAGTCTAAGCAGGATATGCGAGCCGACGTCAATCGCGGCCTTGGAGATGCGATGCCTCTTATATGATGTGCGTCCGGATACGTCGAGGTAAGGCATGCTTGTAGGGCATGGTCCCTCAGATATATCGGATCAACCAAGATACGATGCAGAGGTGAGTGCAAGCGTGTCCTAGAGGCAAAGCTGGCAAGGCCGGGAGACAGACGAGGTTCAAGCAGCGTCCCCGCTAACCGTCTAGGGGTTGCCTGGGACTGGATGCAGGAAGTCGCGAGGTATGGCTGAGGTATCGGTACGACGAGGAGGGCTCTGCCGCTGCTTGATGCCCAGTAACGGGTACGAATCACACGCATGAGGTACAATTACTTGCTGTTCTTTCTCGCAGGGTCCCAAGTACAGGAGGTAGTTGTACCTGCTCGCACACAAGAGCTGGCAGTCCAGGGGAACACAAGGGGGTGCGCATCTTGCACACACGCCTCCCTTCCGGCACCGACGAGCACACACCCTCACCAGACTCCACACTTTCGCACCCGGGCGTGGCAGCAGGAAGCAGCAGGATAGGATTTGCTGCAGCTAGCAATGCCGCTAGCCACTAGCCGCAGTAGCGCGAGCGGTGATCCACACGTCCCTGCGGTCCTCCCCTAGCTTGCCTGGCGCCTTCCCCGAGCACTGCTGGACAGCTTCTGGGCCAAACTGGCGCAAGCTGTAGGGCGATGCAGGCAAGAACGAACAACTGGAGGGCAAGAATGACGCCGTCCAGGCAGAACAGCAGACGGGAAGGAAGCACCGCCTGCCTAGGTATCTTGGGTAAAGGAACGGCAAACAGTAGGAAGTCGGTAATGATACGAGTCGCTGAATGAAAGACAATGGACCGCAGACTGTACTGGATACTCACCTACATGTTCTCAATTTGGACAGACATCGTCACTACCTTATACCACCAGGCTTAATGACGAGGCAGGTCTGGCGAAGCGTTATTGCCTAGGTACTTGCTCAAGGGCGGTGGTAGGAAGTCGCACCCAGTGAGTGAGTGGACAGAGTCTGCGGCAGGTGCACTTCAGGTCCCCAGGCTGTTCTCAGGCACAGATAGGTAAGGTAGGTAGCCACTGGCAGCCACTGACTGTACCTCAGTCGAGGTACCCCTACCAACCCTTGGGCACCTGAACCTCCATCAATCACAGCATCCCGGCCCTCAACAAGCCCCAATTCCTCCTGTTGACGGCGGATCCGACCCGCGTCGACATGTACAGGTACAGCTTGTGCTTCATCTCCAAGGTATACCCGCCAAGGAGCAGGTACCTTAAGGTAAGGTGCTAAGGCAAGGGCGAATCTCGTGCAGCAAAGGTCAGGCAATCAGGGTCCTGCTCCAGTGCTCCAGTAATTGGACATGAATTGAAGCGACTCGCCTCGTTGTCCATTGAGTTTCTACCAGCACATCGAACAGCGCCTCGTCCAGCCATGGCGTTACCGCTCATTGCTTGCAGCTAACAGGGTCCATCATGTACCCGTATGGTGCCATCACGAGGCGTCGGGCGCCGGAGACTGCACGCGTTGCAGTCGAGCCACATCTTGATGCCTTATGTCAGGGGAAACGAAATCGACGTCAAGCGCCTGGCTGGGCTGGAGGGCGTCTACAAGATCCGAGCAAAAGGAGCCCCCTATGGGTCAGAGACTGGGGAGCGTCACTGATCAGACTGGCACAAACATCTCCCACTACCCGCAAGATCATCTTCTGGCCCGTGTTTGCCACTCGAATACGACTGGACGACTGGAGTGCCTTGCTTTAGCTGCAACTCGTCGAGGCGATGACAGGCAATTCAGGTGATATTATCACAGCACAAAGCGAGACACGGCACCATGGTTGTCAATGGCTTTGAGATGGCTCGCCAGACAACTCATTCGATGAATGGACTGTCGTTATGCCTCACGGCTCTATCAGCGGCACTGCTGCCCATGGCAATTGCTCTCTTCGGCCGAAAAATCTCTCTCTACAAGCGACTATGAGGCGAATAGACCGCCTTTTCTGTATTGCGTATCACCACAATCCGCTCAAGTGCCATTCATGTCCAGCTCCGTATCTTAGGCTTCAAGGCGCCGGGTCGCGCGCTTCGTCTTGGAAGCATTGTGTACAACATCCCATCTGCCGGGTCTCTGGATTTCGCCGTCACCGGAAAAGGCATGTTCTGGTCCAGCTAGCCACACGCACAGCTCAGTGTCCACTTTCATGCTGTCTTGTCTACTTTGTCTCTTGGTCAATCTCGCTTCTTGCTCTACCTACAGACACCGGACCTGTCTCCGATCTAATCGAATCACCTCATTCCGTCAAAACCCCGGACCTCAATTTCCCTTGTTGTCTCGGACAATCAACGACGGCAGCTTTGTAGCAGCTCGCAGTCTTTCCTTATACGTTCTATCACTGGTCCGGCGCTATGCCGGCACGCAGGATGGGCACCAGCGAATGGAATATTGTTCGTCGACGGATTGACCTGCGCTAAGAGCTGCATGTGTGTGATGGAGAGGTACGTGCCCGACCCTATGGCAAAGACTCGTATGAGATCATGAAGAGACAAGATGGCGGTCATCATGTGTTAATTGACTCTGTATGCCGCAAATGGGGACTTGTATACGGATCAGGCACGAACTTCATCTGAGGTGGGCGCGCCCGCGTTTCGCTGTGGCTGTACATGACCAGGCAGAGAGATTTGCAAAGCGGTTGCACAGGTAGTACTAATGCATCTGCCACTTCACCACCTCAAGTCCCGAGCTCACGATGCCTCTGTTAACTGGCGCTAGGTCGTGCAACAGGTGGCGAAAAGGAAGTGTCCGATGATGGTTGTCTTTTGCCCAGAATGTTGCGTCTCCGAGGCCTGAACGGGTAATGTAGGACATGGGCAGTGTGGGAACTTTTGTGCTACATGCCCCGGACATGGGCCAGTCATGAGTTGCCGCTGGGCAATTTGTCGATTCTCAGCACATCGAGTCTTTCGGTGTGGCCTCTGCAAGGGCGGCGGTCTTGGGAAGAGGTCAGCAAGACACCCGGGATAAAGGTCGCGTTCCGTGCCGCAGGCGCATAACGAAAAGACTGGACAGAAGGGGAAGAAAAACAAACACAATTTCAGCCAAGTGGCTGTCTGTCACTCATCGATGCCCACCAGGCTTGCCTCGGCTCTCTCCCTCCCTACCGTCAACATCCTTGTCAGACTCTTGACGAGATGGCGTGGCGCATTCGACCTGTACCACTGTCACAACACAGCTGCCCATTCTCTGGCAGGCGTTTCCCGATTGATACCCATGACAGGGCTACCGCATACGAGTTCCGAGGCACACAGGCGTCTCCTCTCCCGTCCTACCGGTGTTATGGCAGGCCTTGTTGCGTTTCCTAGCGGCATCGGTGAGGTATCATGAGCAGTGTCTGAGACACGACGCATCCAGAATGGGCTCAACTCTGCATCGTCGTTTCACCGCCGCTCAACCAGTGACTGCTTAAGCTCATCGCGATTTGCCCAACCACGGGCGGCTAACGACCCACCGTGCAGCCCGGTTGCTGAAGAGCTCAAAGAAGACCACACTGGGGGAAGTAGCATGAGAAAAGGCATAGAAAGACAAGGGGAAGAGGTGACCAGGTTGAAGGACACGAAGAGAGGAAAAGCCTGGATGCTACCCACACGGCGCTGGGCCTGGCAGTTCTAGGCTCATTGTTCTGATGAACTCCCCGCGCTCCGTGAGCATCGGGTCCGCAGCGCGTCGCCTAATGATGGCCGATCTAGATACAGTACCACTTGGTCAAGGGATGGCCATAGGTGTGTTTGGCAGACGAGGCCCACAGAGCAGCCAGGACCGGCACCTGAGAGATCTCTCCGAGCTAAGGCCTGGCAATCGAGATCGCTTAGATGCGGCCAGCGCTTTCCGTCTCCCGGGGCTTCTTGTCTCTGGTGCCAGACTCGACGGGCATCACCAAACTCCTCCAAATCATGGCTAGCTGGCCTCGTTGAGCCACGATGCTTAGCAGGCTCTCTGGCTGGCATCTTCTCCCGTCTTCTCAGCAGGCCTAGTCATGTGGACGACCCTGGTCTCCCCTCTTGGTTTTCCTTGATGCATTGGGGGCCCGGAGATGCAATGCAACGAAAAGCAGAGAAAAGGGTTAGCGGTCGACGAGCTGGCCATTGGTAGCCCAGAGATGCCCTTCGTGCTCTTTTGGCGCCCTTCAAGCCGTTGTTCGTGCTTTCTCCCGTCTTGAGCTCAAATACTTGACGAAAAGGCAGTGCCACTTCGCACAGCGGCGCTGGGATCACTTCCTTTTGATTACTCGGGCTTTCCCATGCTCCCACAATTCGCGCTAGTCATCACCCAAGGTCAACGCCGTCTTGGTCCCTCCTTGGGGAAAGGGGGGGATCCTGCTCCGGGCTACGGAGCCGCTACGGCACCATCCGCGTCTCTATCTCGCTGGGCTGGCTGGTTAAGCGTCACCTTGAATCCACAAGCAAGGTCCAGAGATTTGTACTTACAAAACACTTGTACGAAGTGCACGGGGGCATTTCTTATAATGTTGCGGCCCTCGCTTCCAGTGTCGCCGATCTATGCGGCTGTCGTCGCCGCTGTGGCATCGGGGCACTACCAGGTCGGGTATGCCTGAACCTGGAAGAATAGCGTGGGTTTTGAATATCGGGTATTGCGAGAGCGGCTGAGGACTCGAGAAAGGCGAGCGAGTGACTGCAGCCACCAGTTGCCGGCGTCGCCCTGCTCTCGCTCGCCGATCCAGAGAGCTGCTTACTTACACCCCATTCTTGCAGAGGATGGCGTCTTATCCCCGAGCAGTCACGGGAGAGTGAGAAAACGCCCACCATCCAGGATTGGAAACATACCTATCTACGAAGTCGCCAGCCCGACTTACTGGCGGCTTGGAAGTACGCAAGCTGGAGCAACTCCTTGGCTTCGAGAGTTCCAAAGCCGCCCGGCAGCGGCTATTACCTCTTGTCGAACACCAGCTCTCGTTGCTCCTCATTATGTTGTCATTATACTCTCGCTCCTTGAAGTGTGGCATCTAAAAAAAACAGCCCATTCTGAGACACACAGCGGCCGCCCTTTTTGCGAAGTCACATTGATCACCCTTCTGAACGGATCTCTCTCCTCGTATACGCCTTTGTCGCTGACACCGTTATGACTTTTGAAACGAAAAGAGACCTTGCAGCTATCGAGGCACCCTTCATCCAGGCGCCACACCAGACTGATGTCTGCCACCACTACTGCACGCTGCTGCTTGTCTCTTTCCTACCGCATGTGGCGTATAACGGCAAACAACTTCTCACCGCGGATAGGGAGTGCCGGCATGGACTCGCTGAACACTCAGCCAGCTTGGCGCCTTGCACCAAGTTTCACTTGGGCTTCGACAAAGCAAAAGCAGCGGCTGGCCTTGTCCCAATAGGGACTGCGGTGGCACTCCATCTGCGGTGCAACCCTCCGGCTCAAGTCATTGCCTGTGCCGCACGGTACATGTAATCATCGTCCCTTAGCTTGAGTTGGCGCGATGGCCTCCGGGCTTGCTCTCATCTCGGCATTGCTTCACTGCGTTTGCTTTGGATCACAGAAGCCATTCGTCTAGGTAACGACTGGAGCGGCCTGACATGACAACCGCAAATGGCAACGCTATCGCGGGAAGCCAAGGTTACGTCTCAACTGACATGGGATGTCATACATAGATCAACAACAAAGGGGCTGTAACCAGACCAGCCCTATGGCTTGCGCCTGTAAGACGTCCTATGACCACTAACATCTCGAACGTACCCATTGGAGAAGTGCCAAGCGTACTCGTGCTTCGAAGACTCCCACATATACGAAACGACCCCCATGACGAATAACGGGAAAAAGAGCATCTTGGCCGCAACTGCCTGGTGGTTATGGCGCTGCAATTGCATCATGGAGCAATGTTTTGCCGCCGTGATAATGGCTGCAGCGTAAGCTCTATGCCGCTTTCGATATCTACTCGGGAAAGGCCAAGAGGGATTATCGGCTGCGGCGCCAAGAGCTCAGAGGGCTGATGATGCGACGCAGGGACGTTGGAGACTGCTGACGACGGAGCCAGTCATTGGTCTTCGCTATATACGATCCTCCTGACTAGAATGATTACCATGACACCGTCAAGATAACAGCGCAACCTGAATCTCCCTTGGTCAGACTGGCCGCTTCTCAAGTGGTCACGGAAGATTCCCTAGGCATTCCAGGAGAGATTTTTCGAAAAAGGCTCCCATCCAGACTGATGTAGAGTCTTATGCATGCTTTATCCATCTCAGAGCAAAGCAGGCAAAGAAGCGAGCACAAAGGGACTCGGCCATGGCCTTGTGATGCGCTGAGCGTCATGAGCGAGGGATGGCACGCGTAAGAAGCTGAAAAGTCGGTTTAAACTCACGATTACTGTCCCCCACGCTATCAACAATTCTCCATGCCTCTTAACGGTCGGCCCGTGATTAACATCGCTTCCTCTCATCCTTGGAAGGAAGGAGTTTCCGTCAACAAGCATCAGTCCGCCTTCAGCAGTGGCTCAGCAGGCTGTCGGCACGGCTCCGCCTCCGCCTCCGCGTTCCAGTTCTCCAACTAATAGGGCCCGATCCGGGCGCATTAGCGGCGCATCGTTCCGAGCCTAGATGGACGGGATGTGAGCGTGCAGTCTCTGTACGAGCAGGTCTGATGCCGTGATGCCTGTAGGCAGCCGTCTGGCAAAGCTAGAGCGGCAAGAACCCGAGCGCGTATCATCAGCGAGTTGAGGGAGAGACTTTGAGACTCTGAATACTCCAAGGACAAAGGTACATGTCTCTGGACCATGAGCAGGTAACATGTCTATTGGGCTTGAAGCAACAGGTCCTTGTAACGAATGGCCGATGTCGCTCTGACAGCTCATACGTCAGGCTCGGGCGTAAGCAGCCAAAGCAATAGCCAGTGGAGCTTGCTCAAATCTACCAGTGGGCAAGATTCACAGAATGTTTGAACTGCATACCTCCTGCAAGTGGGGAAGCGAGACAGAGACATACATACGGCATCAGGAGTCACCAGAGCAAGGCCAAGGTGGGCGGCTAACTGCAGTTCCTCCGGAAAGTGTCCCGAAGTAACACTGCCCAGAAATAAAGGGAGGGAAAGGGACAAGTGCGGTCACTGTCATTCCCTTCTCCAAGGAGGGCCGTTTGTTCCTCAAGTGTGACGGGTCGGGGCGGCTGTGGAAGGTAAAACGTGGCAATTCTACGCCACTGGGCTTGTATCATTTCCAAAGATGAGGGTGGTGTGTGCGATTGCGGATGGCAAAGGTAAATCCCTGGTTTTCTCTCTATTTCTTGTTGATCTGTGCAGTTGTTAATGTAGTTGTGGAAGTTGATGGGTATTCTTGAAGGGGCTGATTGGAGTCGTATACGTAATGTTCGCGTATAGGCTCACATGAACTTCTTGAGATGAAGGGTGAAACAGTGAATGGGGAAATGGGATTCCGTCATCCCAACATACTGGTCAGCTGCAAGGGGCAGGGTGTGATCAGAGGGGAGAGAGGGAACTCCGAGACAAGCAGAAGAGGAACAAGGCAGGTCCCAAATACCAGAGACAGAACATGGCGAGACAAGCTGAAGGTCAGGGAGGAGAAAGAAAGCCTGAGGAGTTGGTACGCGAGACGGAAGGGCACATGGATGTGGGTACATACAGAGATACCTCGGCTGTCGGACATGGGATACTGTTCTCGCTTGTGTGTAGACGAAGGTATCTCTTGGGTTGGTGTTTGTGGAGTCCTCACATCTACTTTGCTGCAGCATGGATGGGCTTCTTCGAAGCGGTATCTAGGTACCTTCTGTGTTCACTTACCGTAGATACACTTACCTCCGTACAAGGGAGTGACTAACCGGGACTCGCCTATCCGACTCTCACTTGCAATTTCGACCGACACGGATCAAATGCTCTTTTAGGTCCGAGTGGCGCTGGGAGCCGTTGAAGATGTGGAAGCTTAGGAGAATGACAAGTGATAATGAAGCATACTTTTCGCGCTTCGGAAGATCTGAGCCGGAGAGTGTGGCTGGCTGGCTGGCTATACGGGCAAATAGAAGGGTTGTGCCCACCACTCTCAAAGGGGGTGTCTGCTAGGTGCTGATGTGCTTCCACGACTTGGACTCTCTCCCGTTCTTTGTGTTGGATGGATGGACAGGTGGATATATGACTGATGAACGGCTATTATCGCTGGTACTGGAGGAGCAGAAGAAGACTGGTCTGCATATGCAGAGCATGGCCGCGGCGCAGATTGATCCCGTATGGAGCTTGGTATCGTGCGGGTGGAAATGCACTCGTGCAAGGCACGCGAGGTATGTATTTTATGCACTTCATGCACATCAATCCGGTTGGGGAGATGGTTGAATTGAGCTGAGATGGGGATATAGACACGAGAATACCCTTGTGGCATTCGACAAATAGCATGCATATTGGGTTAATTATGAGATGGTTGTGGAAAAGATGGCGGGCTGTGAGATGGAAATCTAGTCCTTCTATCTGAGCGAATTGCCATCAATGCCAACCCTACACTGCATGATAGGCTTCAAGTGCAGCTTGCCTATGATACGTGCCTTGGACGAGTCATTGATACTTCCGGGGCATTCTCCGTCATGAGCTCGCCACTCAAGGAGCCGACGCAAGCCAAGGGAGTAATAGTTGGTGCTTGTAATGTTCCTGCAGCCGGCAAGCATGGCTCGTGGAGCACATACGCTTTTCTTTTTTTTGCCAGGGCCATGCACCATCTTTTATTCTTGGCTGCTTCTTCTGACGGTGGGACGGGGAAGTGGAAATGAGGAGAAGTTGGCAAAGGAGGGAGGGGGAAGGGATCTTCCAAGGAGATCTCTCTTACACCACATTGATGGTGTGACCCAACAGTCTTTCTCGTCTGTGTGCAAGCATTACTCTCTGCCGTGTGGAAGGGGATAACTGATGGAGGAAGAGGCTGGCTGGGTTGAAGAAGAAGGAGCATGTAGTATTCTGCAACCAGGCATCGTCATGGTTTGAAACGGTGTATACAACGTTGGGTAGTATCGGTTTTCAGCTCCAGCTGCCAGGATCCTTCTAGATGTATTGGCGTGCGAACCATGCCCGAGAACCCCCAACTATGTCAACTCGCTTGGCTTACAGCGGGAAAATCCTCCAGCTGTCGTTTAGCAGGACTCGACAGTGCTGTTACAATTGTTTTGAATTGCCGCCTGTAACGGTTCAGGTTTACGTATGTACTCGTACGACAACCTGTTTCTGTGTGTAGGTATGCATTTGGTCCGCGAGATTTGATCTGCGACGGGCTTCAACCTTGATGGGCACAGCACCTGTTCACTTGGTTGGGTAGACGGAATATATCCTCCGCAATCTTGTCCTACGCAGAGACTGCCGCATCTGTGAGAGGATCTACGGAGTTATGGAGTTTGGCTAGGGGAGCTTTTTATCCTGGTTCACTTGATAGAGTTTGTTTGGGTAAGTGTCTATCTGATGTTGTGCTTGTATGTAGGAAGTGAGCCAAGGATGAGCACATGTGTACTGTTATGGAGCCTCGGCTGATATGTTGAAGCTCTCCCTTAGAGGTGAATCGATGGGTTGTACATCATCAATGTATGCAAATGTCGTATATATTTTGAATGAGCCAATTTCAGGGCAAGGCTTCTATTGACCAAACTCTAGAATACTCAGAGGCACACACAACAAACTGGGTAGCGAGGTCCAGACCTCCAAGCCCGCATGCTGCGTCAGGGTACATCCGTAGCTGCTCTGTATACCTACCTAATCCCCTGCGCCCCTTGTCGTTCGCGGTCGTGGATGTCTGGCGTTGATTGCTTGTTCAGACTGGGGAGTACAAAGTCCGTATCTGTACTGGAGCAGGAACAGGCTGGCGAGAGCCACTTCATCTAGAGCCGGATGTTCACTTGCAGGGGGCCTCTTGGATATTCCTGGGTCTTGAGATGGTGTCTAGACATAGCATGTTAGGTATAGAACTTCCAATGACTCAGGGAGTCTCATTCAGGCGGAGGGATTGTGCGGTTCTCGCAACACTGCCGGGGGTGTAGTTGCCGTGGGCATATACCGTATGTAGTTCCCGTGAATGATGGTTCGGGATCATGTTTAGATCCAAGCACCAGAAGAACCCGGACCGCTCTCCTCGTACTGCATCTTATCCCCTCCTCCCTCCCACACACACCCAATCTCATTCCAGCTGCCGTTCAGACGCTTCCGCGTCCACAGAGCGTGGATGGAGGTTCAAAGCCGCTCCACCCATCCTTCATTCGGCCCAACCGATCCCCGACGCTACTGCGCAGGGCCGTGGGGTGAGAAACGGCTGGTGTCAGCACCCTGACAGCTTGGGTGTAAGAGGACAAGTGAGCCATGGCGCTTATTAGCTCTGGTGCCTGACGGCTGAGGGACTTACACAAGAAATGCCCGGTCTCACTCTGCTCCTTCGCTGGTGAGTTTATGTTTGAGGTGTAGACGTTGCGGGCAAAATCTTGGAGGCGCATCTTCTACTTGTAGGCTCTCTCTCTCCCTTCAACATCAATGTCGATCAACGGCGTCAGTACTAATAGAATTCGCAAGGCATCAAAGCACCTACTAATACATTCTGCAGTACCAAGAAGACCCTGCATCAAAGGCGCATGTCAACTCGGCACTGACGTAAGAACATATGAAGCCTGACCCTCAACTCTCAGCCCCCGTTAACGCCGGTTCCCTGCCAAGCCACGGCTCATGAGGGTAGCATAGAGGAGGCACGAATCGCCGTTACTGTTACAGACCTATCAGGTGTGTAGATTGAAACACAGTTTCCTATTCCCTCAGGTCATCCTCAAATGACGTCCCTTGCAGAGAGCCCGTAGCAGCCTGACGCTTGAAGTTGGCGTCCCGTCTCAGCAACGGGCGACGGAGCTGACAGCCTCGAGGAATGTGGCTACCCGTGTAGATGATCGGCGGCACTTGCAGCTCAAAACAGACGAGGAGTCGCAGTCGCGCATCCAACGTTTCTCCAGCACCTGAAGAAGAAGCCCATCCCACGAAGCGGTTCGCTCTTGTGTGCCAAGGCCATCTCGTGTCCGGCGCCTTACTCCTTTCACCACCGACCCTCCTATTTACATGTATAGCATACTACAGTGTTTCGTACTAGCACACAAAAGCTGAAAAGTCAAAGACACGGCCCGGTTACGCCCCAAGAGCCCGCAGTATTAACGCCGTATTCTAGGCAGACAGCCTCGAGAAGGGTGGCTGCGAGTGTTAGAAGTGATCGGCACTTGTTCGCCAGCCGTTGCAGATCCCGAGGCTATAGGTTAGATATGGGCTGCCAGAAGAAGCACCAGCAGGGGCTCCCACACACGGACTACTTGCTAGCCATTACAAGTATTACCCGTCTCGGGCCTCCTTGCTCGACGGGAGTGACAGCTTCCGAATCAGATGTACGAGGCAACGAACGGGTGTGCTGGCGTCTATTTTGTGGTGTCTACGAGATGCGTCCAGTGTATCCGTAGACTATACTGCTGTAGTCTTCATGATTTCTTCCGTGCTTAGGGGACACAAGCCAGCTTCAACCCACCCTAGAGCAACTGGTTGGCAAGCCCTCCCCAATTCTTTCGAAGTTTTCGCATCGTCTTCACCACTGCAACATCAGCACAAAGTCCTGGTCCCTCAAATAGGTCAGTGCCGACGCCAGCCGCTCTTCACCGTGTCTTACTATGAGCCGTGGGGGTTACGAAACCCGGTGAGGTAATTTGCATCTATTCTTACTTGTCACTTATCAGGTCTCAAGCAGGGAGAGCCCACCAACTTAGCTGTGAAGCAGGCTTCTACCGTCCTCAGCAGAGCTCCCGCTGCCGATTCTCCAAGCCCGCCAATATCGCCGCCTTGAAGGAGATAATCGCCGAATACCAAGTGTAGACTGTCGAATGTCTGCCTTCATGTCTTATCCCTGCCCTAGTCTTGTTTATTTCCTTAATTTTCTTTGTCGTCCTTTTTCTTTCTTTTTTTTTCCCCCCTTTTCCCGGTCGCTTTTTGTGTGTCGTTGCTTTTAATAGCCATGATCAGGAATAAAAAGGAGCCGACCTTGTCTCCTCTGGCTTAGTTAACGCAATCTATGAGAGAATCAATACTGGTACTACAGTTGTATAGTAATCCAAAAGCAGAAAAAGGTAAACGCATCGCCCTGTGCAGACTGTTCTCCATTCAGGAGCCGTTTTCTCATGGCAAAGGCGATATTACTAGAGACCCATAGGACACTGTGTGGCTCAAATCCTCCTTGTCGATCGCTTACAAGACGAGCTCTTGGTTTTTTACACAGGTCAATGATGGAAACTGCCTTGGGGTTTTGGAAGAATGGCCAAGGCGAAGCCACAGCTACGAAAAGCAAGCCATGGCTAGACATGTCATAAGGATAGGGTCTGAAAACAGTAGAGTATCAGGAGTTGGGGGAAATAACCACCATAAAGACGCATATGGTGCTTTCCTGGATCTGGCCATAGAAGGCGTGCTCATGCGTAAAGAGAGATATGCGATATCGGCACATACATCCATCCCAGCCTCGCAGAATTCTCACCTCAGTCGAGGCCTACGACTAAGCCCAGCTGTAGCTTGACGTTTCATCGTCGAGGCTTGGACACATCGATCCGTCCAATGTGCGTTGCTGGCGTATAGCAAGCCTTGTCTCCGGCGACTTTCCCTTCCATCCTTTGCTTGAGATGGCCTACTTCTTCTTCTTCTTGTTTCTTCCTCTTTGCCGTCGCTTTTATTTCTTTTTTCCCATCTGAATGAGCAGCTTGACGTTATTTCAATCTCTTGCTGAATTATCAACATAATTGAAGCCCTTCAGCTGTTCGAAGGGCACGAAGCCGGTCTGGAACCAGCATCAAGTCCAGAGACACGATCTTACAACCCTGCCTCTTGCGGCCGGCATTCAACCTTACTAGCTCCGACTGTCTTCACGAGACCGGAATATTTTTTGCACTGAAGCTGGCAACTCTTTCGCCGAGAGGTGGTGTCGTGCGTGCAAGGCTCATTGGAGCTTTGAGGGGCTACAGACGGAGATGCAGCTGGGGGGGCCGCGGGTAAGCCCACGTTCTTGTCCTTTCCCCCCCTCCTTCTCCGCAGCCGCAGCGCGTCCGGGGCGGGCCAAGGCTGCAAGGTCACACACTGGTACTCAGAGGAGAGGCGAGGGCCTTGACAGGGCGCATACGGGCCTCAAGTGGCAGGTGTAGGTGTCCTTGAGCCCGAGAGTCAAAGACTGCGAAAAGCAGCTTTGACAGCTCAGTGGTCCATCTTTCTTCTCATTTTCTCCGATTTCCAACCCCCGCAGGCCGGATAGTTTGTTTTTACCAGGGAAACGTGCCTATACGACATTGATCTCAACACCCAGATTAGCCCGCCAACCCGAATCTCTGGACCTGCGTGTCATCCGCACTCATACTTGACCCCTGGCTATCCGGGTGGCATGGAGGCAACCCCTTGCTCTCGCGATCACGGAGACTTCAGCTTACTATATACATCTACACAATCCTACTCTGGCTCACCCACCCTCGGCAACCGACCAGAGGGCTGCGGGAGTGTCGACAACCTCTAGAAACACACTGCCGTCATAAGCTCCCTCACTTTCGTCATCAAACGCCCCTACGAGCAACGGTGGTCTCCGGTCGCCGTTGAAGCAGACTGCTCCCGGGCTTCTAGACATTCTTGCTCACACGCACTCCAATAATCGAGGCTCTCGCCCACACCAACTCCATCTCCAACGTCCCGAAGGAAGCGAAACCCCCGAGGGCGTGCGTGTACAAACGAGTGTGGCACCGGGCTACGCCCTGGATAAACAGTCTTTTTGCTCCGCTACTTCGCCGTCGACTCCTTGTCACAGACACATCATTGCCAGTAGTGAGTTGCGCGCAGCCGCCCATGTCCGTCTGACAACATCAACCCTCTTGGAGCACTTGAGGTAACGTCGGAACTGACTGATAGATGCCGCGCCGAAAAACGTCCAATACGTCGCCCGAGCCTCCTGCTGTGAGTTGCCCTTTGCCATCCACAACGTACCGCAGCTGTCGTCTTGATTAAGGGCTGACCAGATTTGAGTTAAGAAGAAAGGTCCCGTCTGGGCTACGCCGTGTCGACCCTGCGCCGGACGCATGGTTAAGAACCCCGGCCATGTCTG
>LFMI01000415.1:35919-67945 GCA_001050175.1 Trichoderma parareesei | reverse complement strand
TCCCTTTTTTCCCCCCCCCCCCCCCCCCCCCTGACTCTTCCCTCCTCTCCTTGTTGCTGCTTCCTTGCCCTTCGTTTGCCCGAGAGGGTGTCCCGCTGCGGATCCTCGTCGCATTCGCTACGATCGACATCTTGGTCAGTACTGTACACACGACTAACACGAAGCCCGCATTCCTGGGCTGGCGCTTAATCTAGAGAAGAGTGCCAAGTGTTCTCACTGCGTCGCCGGCCACCACAAGTGCGAGGACGTACGTGGTCCCTCCAGTCGTTCTGCAGCTATCGTCTACCTCGCTTAGACTGCCTCCCCCCTTCGACGCCATGCTGTTTGCTTACAATACTCCTGCTGAACACCTCCTGTACGTTAGTTGCTAGTAGACAAAGATGGCCAAATCAAGCCCGCCGCGCGTGCCGTTGCGGCAGCATCCCTCAAAGTGTCCCGGGGCGAGGAGGTCAGTGTTTCATTATGAGTCGTTTGCTGATGCGAGTGTATCCCTGTCCTCATTTGCTATTCATACGTCCGATGCTCAGCAGCATTAGTGTGCATTCCTTGCGAGGAATAAAAACGAAAATGGGATTACGGACGAGTGTTTCCTCCTTTCTCCGCGCTATACTTGGAGTTGAATCACCTTCGTCTTCCCATCTTCGGCCTCTGCTGACAAGCTCCATCCCTGCTGCTGCTACTTACTACTACTACTGTTAACCAAGAACAGGTCCCAGAGTACGAAGACTTGGCTACCAAGTACAACTTGCTTGCTCGCCGAGAGGCGAAACGGAGGGCGCCGTCGACGGCTGGGTCCACGTCTGCGGCTGCTGCGGCCGTGAGCACGGAGGCTCTGGCCGAGCTGATACGTCGACAGAACGAGATCCTACTGGATATACGGGCTGAGCTGAGCGCGATGCGGGAGAGGTCTGGTGCGGAGACGCCGCAGGTGGAAGATTCGGATGTGTACGAGGACGATTATGGATTTGATCCGGAAGGGGGGGATGGGACAGCGGACTGAAGGGGTGGTGGGTGAACGGTATTTGGCAATGCGTTATATGGTAAAGGCTTGGGTTATGGGTATGGGTATTGCTGGCTTTATATGACTGTTTCCTTGCTCTACTGTTGCATTGTTTGGGTATTTCTTTTGGATTAGCATGAGAATTCTGGCGCTTTGGGGCGAGGGTTAGCTGATGTGCTTGATGTGATGATTGAAGAAATGGGAATACTTAGAGGATCGACTTGATCTCGACATCATAGCAGATTCTTGCTTCCAGTTTGAACCGTGTTCTTGATCTCGCTCTTGCATACTTTACGAGGAGGGCAGCTCGTGTGAGTCATGTGTACGTGAATCAACAAGTCGGGCGAAGTACATATATACTGTGCTTCGCGCGTCGGCCACCTCTGATGTTTTACAGACCGATCGCGGGGTCTAAATAGCCAAGCGATCTGCGCGACCTGAATTCAGTCTAGATTTATTCTTGTGTGCGGGTTCGTGTGAGTAGAGACGCCTCGCGTGCTTTGAGCTACCGATTCGTATGTGGATGGGGGCTGGAAGGGGTATCACTGAATAATTGCGGAAGCTGGATGGCGATTGCGGTGGCGAAGGGAGGCTGTGCGGGATGAGACACGGGGATGCTTTGAGGAGAAGTTCATGCGAGGGGAGAGTCTGCTTACAATGAGTTGCTGTGTCAATCTACTTTCCTTTTCTGTTGAAAGCCAAGCCGTTTGATTTGAGATGGCGAAGTGATTTCACTCCTCGCCTTCGGCAGGCGTGGCGTGCCAGGACAAGGTATGTGTGCTTTGGGCCTTGGTAATGCCATTCCCCCAGCCATCTAGGACGCCCCGGCCGTATGCGCAGTTGAAGTTGCTCCAGTGTCTCCTATACGTGGCAATATTTGCAGGCTTTGGTAACATGTGCTCGCAGCAGCAGAAAATAGCTATGCTTGCTAATCAAGACAGTGGCTCTGCCAAGATGAAGAAGCCGTTTGGTGCGGGCGCGGAGTCTGGCCAGGATTGTATAGGAGGAGCATGAGGGTTGTACAGATAGGTAGGAACATCGTCACAGTGAACAGCCATATCTTCAACCAGGATTGACTGCAGTTAATAACGGCAGTCACCCGAATACTTTACACTGGGCAAGGCGCCCGCAATTGTTATTATTTGATCAGTAATTATCGTACAAAGAGAGGCCCAACACTTTATATTGAGTTGCCGAAGATGGGAGATTGCCACATTAGGCAATCCGACTGATGTATGAACCAATCACCGACGAGCGGACAAGACGAGTGGGGCCACCTGCTCAGGCAGTCGGATAAAGAGCAGCGAGTTGTTGACCGGCAAACTGCAGAGGTTTTGATGCAGAATCACGGGTGCTCACGAGTAGGAGCTGTTCCGAGTACTTCGTGTATATAATCCACCTGCAAACTCCCGCTTTGCTTGCATATTGTTGGGGTTCTTGCTCGGTACCTAAATAAAGTACGAGGGGTTCGCTGCGGATATGTGCATGAGCAGGTTTTGGCGGAAAATGCTTCCTCAACGGTGCCCGATCATCCCCGCAATGGCTGTCGATGCCAAGTCGGGTATGTGAATGTGCTGTATACATATTGTTTCTTCTCTTGGGCCGAAAGATGGAGTCTATCGTGCTTGAAGAACCATGATCCATGATCTCTGTTTCTATTTCTATTTCATGATGCCCATGTGAGGAACTGGACGCGGTGATTTGGTTTGAAGTTTCTGAAGCTGGTCAGCGCCTCTAACGGTGTGGGCGTAGTAATGAACAAAACCGGGACGACTACTATTACAGTAGGTACTGTACAATTGGACAGTGCCTGTTGTAGCCTCTGATGCTTCCCCGCGCCAGTGCTACATTACCATAGAGCTGAAGAGGTGATCAGCAACCAAATGCCACTATCATCACTTAGAGCGAGGGATCAACCCTTTAGGTGCCAAAAGCTTAGCGAGCTGACTTACGCCGTACCAAATAGATGGCCCAATGCTCCCATACGAGGCGATCAATCATGATGATAGGATGAGACACAAAAAGCTGAATGTGCGAGGAAACAGAGCTAACGAGGGAGTGTCATAAAGAAACCCACGCCAAGGCCTATAATAACGGTCTGACACTTTGAACCTAGCGAGGGTTGCAAGACGAATTGCCGAAGCTTCGCTTCGTCTCATCCAGCAAGGTGAGGCAAGGCTGGAGTCCGACCTGGCCAGTGAAATCGCCGTAGCCGTCGGCTCGCAGGAGTCATAGTGCTCCTTCGAGGTTGGAAAAAGAAGTCAATGCAAGGATGAGATGACTAGCAAGGCTTCTCAGCGATCCAGAAGAAAATGTGAAAGCGCTGGAATGCTTCAAGGGACTTGGATGTGGACCGGAGCATAGCAGCGGGGCGAACAAGGCCACAGAAGTGCCGTTACATCGTATCCCGAAGTTAGCAAGTGACCTATTTTCACATCAAATGTGATAGCGCCGGCCGCTGTTCGACACTGCGAGATGCGCCAAGTCTCATCCGCATACTATATAGCAGACTCTGGGGGGCTGCTGGCACGGCATCACGTCGTCGGGGCTGCCGAGGAGTGCATTAGCCAGGTCATGAAGTCCTCCCAGAACGCCAATCGGGTCGCGGCTGAAGCCGCCAAGCCTGCAGAAAGATTGCTCCGACTACTACAAGATTTGCGAAGTCGTACGTTTTCCCACCCCTCCCCCTCTTGACTCCTACCCGTCCAGCCGTCGTTTAAGCCTTTTCCCCCCTTCGTTCGGCGTAACTGTCCCCTGCCTGTCATGTTCGGTCAACAATTTTGTCCGAACTACGACCCTTGTGGTGGGAGCCATCCCCCGCAAAGATCTGCGACAAGAAGGCCAAAGGACGAAAAGATGCCCCAATCCCCCAATCCTCCATCCATCCATCCCCCCCTTCGCCTCCCTTGTATGTAGTATCTCGTTGGGGCAGGCTACCTTCACGTGTAGGCACAGCTTATCCCGGACTGGAAGGCTTGAGCGCGCGACCGTCAAACAGCGACGCGATGCAACGGAACTCATCTAGAAGGATTTTCCAGCCCCTTGAACATTTTTGAGGCTGACAACCTTCTACTAGCCCATCAAGGGCAAGATGGACGGACTCAAAACAAGTTTTGCATCACCTAGCTTGCTCTTTCATCAAACGAATGGGCATTTAGCCGCATATATCAGCGTTGCTGACCAGCTTTGGAGTTCAAAGTTGCAAGCATAAGGGGTTACACGATGGCTCGAATTGCACGGCAGTGTGCAGGTATGAAAAGCTTCTCGAGCCAGGTACACGTCGCTAACTCCCGAGGAGACCATACTCTCCAAGGTCTCCAATGTATCCCATACACATGGCATTCCTTGCTCTGTCTCCTTTAGGCTACCTTTGCGGGCCAACTTTACAGCTCTTTCTTGTTTTCTCTGCCGATCATCCATGACTTTATTTCTGCTTGACTATCTGCTGACTTGTTTCGTATCAGTCTGGCAGCTAAACTAATTCTTACGAGCAGCAAAGATTAATTCAGGGGTGCATCTGACGGGACACATGAGAACTGACAATGGGCCAGGATTCCTTCTTTGCAAGATCGTCATGGTCTGATGGGTGTGCTTCGTCATGTTACCAAGCCAAGAAAATACTAGTCGTACTTGTATTGAGAATTAACACCACATGAGTGTCAGTCCCTTAGTGTACCGACGACTAAGGAACAGTCAACTTGTGCTAAACTCAAGGAAATAGGATGAGGCATCTGGCACTAAACCACAGCATACTCATTTCATTCCCATGGCTATGCCGGAGTTACTGGTGGGGGTAAGAAGACATGACGGCGAATTGTCCTGAATAATCCTGGAAACGGCGCACACTTGTTAAGCCGGAACACATTGCACCCCCGAGTTATGGGTAAGGATGGATACGACCCTGGGTTGCCAGGGTCGTTATCCCACACCGGGCTGACACCCTGACATTGGGCTATTCTGATGTCATTCTGGTAGACGGTCTCGCAAGCATGCGAATCATACAATGCCATGTGAATGATGAGCTCTCTTTTCCAAGCCCGAGAGATTACCGTCCTTCCCCAGGCTGCCTAGTTCTATCAGGTGGCAAATCATAATCTGCGTCAGCGGCATACAACACGTACAGCGCGCCCTCTGGCCCTGGGGTATCGCTTCATGAACGAATTGGAATTTGTCGAAATTCCTCGGTGTAAGAATAGACCGCGGCAAAATGATATATCAGTTTCAGGATAAGGCCAGGCCAAGACATATGAATGATAACGATTGAATATAGCAACTACTACCTCCTGCACTTCCCCAATTCTGTTTTGAGTATCACTCTTGGACACCTGGATATCATTTAGTCTTTCAAAAAGAACATACAAGCACTAGGAGGCATTCTAAGCAACCACCACATTCCTCACGATGATCTTGCACCCTCAAGCTCCTGACATTGCCGAGATCTGTCGGACAAAATCAGCTTATGATCGGAGACTTGAGATCCCACGACACCGATTGAATATGATATTTCGGGCCTACTACTCCGATGAATATCGAAGCGCAGCAATGGTAAACACAGCCGCTTACGATTAGGCCGTGGTAACCGGCGAGGCTGCGTAATCTGATAACCTTGGATCCCAACAAGCGGGCAACTGTCAGCGTAGGGTATCATCCAAGCGGGAAGAGTCAGGAACTGACTCACCAAAGCCACATTGACAAGGGAACCGTGCCAAGATTCGTGTGGTTCGATTGAGCACTCCCCTGCGCACCGGGGAATGATGGTGTGTGCATGCGGTCTGATGAGTTTGCCTGGCTTCCGAGAATCTTGATGTCCGGGGAGGCTTGTCACACCAGGATGTTATTGAGGGTCACCATGCCAACTTGGATAGGTGTCAGCCAAGTTATGCATGAGTCCTTTGCGACTACGGAGCAATATAGTCGGGGATAGAAGTAGGAGATATGCAATCTCTTCATGATGCGCACCGAGATGTTAGGGACAACTAACAGCCTAGTGACGCTGTGGGCATGTTTCCAGGACTCTTTCCTCCTGACAGTAGGTAGCTAGGGCCGTAAACCACGAGAGAAAGAGTTATCAACAAAAGGTCCAGAGAAGAACAGAAACCAGACTGAGTTGCTAGGGGATGCTATAGAATAATTAGGCTCAATTTTGATTATATGCAGCTGTAGGACTATTCCTGCCTATGAGATATCTGTAAAACCAATTGTAACAAATCATAGAGTTTTTGGTCTTCCTGTTGACAACCTGATTCTCAACCGCGTAGCCAATCTCATCTATGACTCCGAGATTCACAACTGCCGTGGCTATACTCTGCCGATGGCGAAATAAGTGAGTGCCTTCAAGTACTGTGGACTAGTCTTCATGGTCTACCATAGACATTTTAGAGCTAAAGAGGGTAGAGAAATTTGTTTTGCAGTACTCCAGGGCTTAATGGAGGTTGATAGAGTGGTTGAGTCTTGCTGCTGCAGATCAGTCGTCAGGAGACAGTTGTAGAATATCACGGTCTTACTTGACGTTCGGTCAGCGGTCTTAGGCAAATAGGAGAGAGAGGAGTTGACCTACCCTCAAGAATATGGCCATGGAAGATGCCTACAATAAGCTTTGCTTTCTGTTGAACTATATGGAAGACATCATGTAGGCTTGTAACGCTCCCCTTGATGGTCTAGAGGGTACATTCTTGCAACTCAATCTCCCTGATGAAGCTCTTATTCTCCTCAGAGACACTAAGAGGTCATGAAAAGCACGTACGATGACTAGTGCTGTGTTGCACCATGCAATTTGAGACTAATCTATTCAAAGCGTCTACATCATCAACTAGCAGATATGTCCTATCTGACTCGACTTTGCAATTTGAGGTTGGGCTACAGCTTGCAGCCGAGATACATATGCGGGCCTTGAAATGACAATGTTGCTAATATGATTCTGCGTATACCGGAAAGCTTCAATATCTTCCGCATATATCCAGTCTTTCGAGGGCCATCGGAGACATGTCGATGCCAGGAAGCGTTTCCACACTATCATCTCTATCTCGACTTGCCTTCTGCTGATGAAGCTTCCTTTGCCAACTTTTAGCATTCCGCCCAAAGGAGCAACACTTTCTCAAAGCGCATGTAAAAGCTCTCAGATAGTGCGTTCGGCACCAGGTCAGGCCTTTTGTCGTCGGCAGCAGACTTGAGCTCGGCGCAGAACGAAAAACTCATGGGAGCCAATAATGTGGTCACGAGGAGTTCCACAGTTGTTTACTAGATATTGCACTTTTCATGGCTGCCATTTGTGGCGTATATCTCGACAACCATCATCCTACAGACACTCAGGGAAGCAATGCCTACGCCACTGCAAGCAGATAGACCTATAACCGACATACCCACACTTAATCCACCCAAGTCGATAAATGCGTGGGTGGCAGTAGCATAGACGCAAGGAACAGTAGCGGCATTCCTGAATAGAAGATTATCGGACTTCCTGACAATGAGACCTGCGTTCGAGATAATGCTCGTCCTGAAGCATCCGTGACCAGTCGTGATGACTGACCTCCGTGTGCCAGGCCATCAACACTGCTGCCTACAATATGAAAGACGGCATACGGTTACACACTAGGCTTGAAACTCAACAATGCATATGGCAGCGAGTGGACTCTTGGAAATCATACCGACGGCCTGGGGCTCCCTCTCCATTGAATAGTCTCGATGAGAAACAGCTTCGCCCTCTGCCCACTGCAACTCTTTGCCATGCGGCCAACCCCGAGCTTTTCATGGGGCTGGAGTCAGGGTTAGCCTATGCTGCTACACCCATATGTTCTACGATGTCTATCCGCTCAAATCGCGAGACCAAATCTGCATCATCCGGAGTTGGGTACTCTCAGTCCGGACCAAGCTTATTGTCTTGAATCTGTTCTGGAACTCTTAAGAAACTACATTGGGAATGCTTTCCGCTTCAAACTTGTCCAAATCAACTTTCCAGCGAAAGATCAGATCGAATTTTGCGAGTTGCTCTAACCGCCGTCGCATATCGAGAATCTTGCGATGCCACTTGCGCATGCTCAATTGCCCACAAGATTCCCCATTCACTAGGTAACATCCTAATGTAATTCTGCCAAGCACTGAATGTGTTCTCGGTCGTTTCAAAAAAACATGTTGAGCCCTGCTCGTCAGAGCACCGTCAGAAAAAAGCAGGGCCAGAGCCATTGGCGTTGGGGATCATTAGATACACTCAAATTATTCAACGTCGTCACATACTCCCAGCTTCTGCCCAACAAGTTGCAGAGAATCTTCATCGCGAGCCATGTAGACCATCTGGCTGTAGTTACGCGAGTCGGTCAGGGCTTCAACAGCCGTCAGCAATGGCATTCGTCGACCCAGATCCAAGCTCGATCAATCCTGTTCTCGAGTTAGCATGACCCAACAAGCCGGGCGGCACCGGGTGGCCACTCTGATTTTCTCATAAAGAACCACATGAGATATCAAAGCCTTCGACCTGCTTGGATTATTTATCGACCGCTATCTCACCTTTGAGTTATGCCTCAGCCGCAATGGCGTCTCGACCGAGAAGCGGAGAGGTCTTCATGAAAGCTGCTCTACGAAGCAAGGGCCTTCTTTATGGTCTCAGTCTCTTCCTCGTTCTCTCTCAGTGAAACTGAGCAGCACGCGGGCTTTCAGGATCAATGCCATAGTTGCCACCGAGAGCCGTTTCGCGTTACCCAGCGAGCCATTTGCGAAAGTGGAGGAAACACGGAAGACGTGCACGGTGATCAGACCGCCTTATACCCCGTCCTTGTGTGTAGAATGGGCTCTGAGAGCTTCGCTACTTCATTATCTCATGGTGAACAAGCTGCCTAGACAAGATTATTCCTAGTACTGAACCCGACATATGGCTTGCAGTGTAAGAAAGCAGCTGGCATTAGGCCATCCTTATCACTCTCACCAGTTTCCAAGGGACTAAACTCTCCAGTACCTATACACAGTAACATTTGATTGATTGCCATCACTGCTCAAGCCCAAAGGCCACCGGGCAACAGCCTTGCCATTACACACTTGTGGGCGATGAGAAGACTCCATTTCTCGTGAGCGGCGTCCGAGCAAATCACACCACTTTTGAAAATTCCGTGTCTCATCGGCAGCCAGGTAGAGACTCTCCTGGATACCACTACCAAATATGCCTCAAACTGGTCTTCAACGCCAAACCCGCAGTGCTGCCCAACATGGCCCACGAGGTCGAACTGAACAGACAACTTTCCAACCACGCGAACAGCGCCAATATCCTGCTGGTGTACATACATACACATTGTTCTCTACCCTTAGCGTCCCCCCTTCCATTCGTCCATCAGACAGACAATCCCCAAATATGCGGGGACAGCAGCCAATTGTTCTTCACCCGAGCCCACTGCCCACCAGCGAATCTTGCCTCTTACCGGTTCGCCAGTCAACAGTGTGACTGGGGACGGCACTTGAGAGGTCGCTGAGCTTTCCAGCTGGAGGGCGACTAGCTGGGCTGTGGCGTTGATCAAATGTGGACTTGTTCGGCATTCCACGATGCGGGGAACAGTATAGATATCTATATAAGAGACGGCGTGTCTCACGGCAGCGCGGATAGATTGGGCATTGATGCTGAATCTTGGATTGTTCACTCGTTCTTGTTAGCTGTCATTATTGGCTCTACGTTGACATCCGTCACGAAAATATTGTCTGCAACGGCGTGTAAACATCATCACACAATCAGTCCCTCAAGATGGGCGAACCCTCGACATCCGCGCAGACGCCGTCCATGGGCTGCACTATCGGCCAAACGCACCACCACCACCATCGTCATCACCACCAGCAAGAGGAGCAGCAGCAGCAAGGAGGACTGAGCAGCAGTCCCGAGAGAGAGCCATTCCTCGAACGAACCAGCAGCAGCGAATCTGCACCGCGACGGATGAGCGAGCCCCGGCCCTCGTATTCGGGGTCTGGATTTCTCGGCACAATGCGATGATCTCGATGATTTCGAATAAGAAAGAAAAAAAAAAGCATTACTGTTAAAATATTGCCTTTCTCGAATACAGTCTTGTGAAGGATCGTTGTTCAACCTCGTGAGTTCTGGTTGGGTCAACAGCAACCAGACTCGCATCATGTGGATGGCTCATGCGGACAATGCTGTCAGTGGGAGTTGTGGGGGGTTCAAGGATTCGGACCAAAGTCTCTTCTCGGCACATCGTCAGTTCGGCGGTAACTGCGCTTTCAAGGACTAAATTTGCTGGGACCAACGAGTTGTCAGTTCGATAGGAGCTTGTCGTTATCATTAGCCGTAGATGGATGGTGCTGGTACTGCAGATGCGCTCGAGGCTGCTTCTTAGGTTGGCGTATCGATGCGTTCAACTGATGTAATACATGGATCCATGGTGAACTAAGAAATGCAAGTCAATAAAGATTCAAGTAGAAGTGCGCTCGCTGAGTTACAAAAGCATTTAAATTATAACATGTATCACCGCTTGAAGACAAGCCTCGTCACAACCTTCCAAAGCGCATCCTCCACACAGCATATCCCGCATATCCCACCGCCGCAACAACCGCCAGCCTCGCCGCTCCCGCAAGCAGGTTCTCCCTCGCCCGCCTCATCGCCCGCGCCCTGCTCTTCTCCGTGTTCTTGCGGAACATCTCCCGGTCATTGACATGCGGGAACGGCATCTCCACCTCCTGTCCCGTCACCTCATCCCGAACCGTCGGCACGGGAACATCACAAAAGGCGCAGAGCGGGCCCCAGCCCTCCTGGACCCGGTACTCGATGCGCCGCTCCTCGGGTATCTCGTCCCGGAAGCGCTTGTACATGCCCGTGTACCAGGCAATGGCCTTGTCCTTCTCCGTCCGGTGATGATACCGAAAGGCTAAGCCGGACATGGCTCTCCCGAAGCGAGCAAACGCGCGTGTCGCCGGATCAAAGACGAAGCAGAAGAGCATCTGGAGCTTGACCCACGGCGACGCTGGCTGCGCCGCCATGATGACGGATTCCAGGCAGCTTTGGTACCACGACTCCGGATCGCGATTGAGGATGATGACCTTGGCCTCTGGGTACATCGCTGCCAGCTCTACGCCAAAAAGCGCAGCGGGAACATCGACGCAGGCTTGACATTTGCCAAGGACCTTGTCGAAGTCGGCCTTGGTGATGGTGCCTTTGCCGCCGTAGTGGGCTTCGATGAGGCGCACCCATTGCGGGCATTCGGTTTCCGGGCTCAGCAAAAGGTTGTGCATGTGGTAGCAGTCGTCGAAGCCCAGCTGCTTGAGAGCCACTCGCATGCCTATGAGCAGAGTCAGTGAGGCTGGTTTGCTTGGTTTTCTTTGTAGAGCAACTCACTCAGTGTTCCTGTCCGTTGCAGGCCGCAGACGATGACGCGCATGGGGACGACACGGTCCGACTTTGCCTCTGCATTCTGGTTCATGGCGAACTGGTTTCCAACACTCGACTGTCGAGTTTCTGAAGCTAAGCCGTGATCTGAAAGGGCAAATATTACGGTTAAGGGGCTGAGAGGGCACAGTTGTTGATAAAAATGGCGTCTGGGTAACTTGAAAGCAAATGGCCCCCATCACATGCTGTCTTACCTCCAATGCTACACGGATCCCTGCTCCTTGTAGTATCGGGATCTGATGCGCAAGGCCGTTACCACTTAAACCTCATTACTCCTGGCAAGCAGCACAGCTCAAAGCGACAACCCTCGAAGCTAGGTTTCTTACTATTTTGAAGCGGATAATAAGATGCATGTGCCATTACACAGCCATGGTGGAGGCGTTGCCGTTGCTGACATGAGGCGTGTCCTAACCCATGCGCCTCTGCTACCTTGGCTTGATATTAGGAATACGCCGGCTATATCGCGTTTATGACAGCAAGAAACCAAGGCAATCACAATTGTATACATGCACATCGTTGTGATGCTTCAGTCCTTCTGGATCCATTAGAGCGCCATGGCCGCGAGGGCCGGGACATCGCTGCTTAAAGACCGATAACCCGGACAGGCGAAATAAAGGACGCAGTGCTGATGCTCAAGTTGTTCTCACGTGGAAATGAGCCAGGAACAGTATTACCTGTCGTCTTATCATCTTCAGAGAGAGAGAGAGAGAAATCCCAAGTCTTTACGCCAATTGTTTGCCATGCTTAGCTCCCCTCCAGGGTATCACTGCATCCATCTCTCACGCCTTTCGTCGCTTTCCACCTTCCGCCGCTTCCGCCCCTGTAGATGCTGCAGCCGCGTTGTTCGCCGCCAGAATCGCATCCAAGATCTCAGGGCTCGCATTCAGCATGTCTTGAGACTCCGACTTGATGCGCTTGGGGTCCAGCTTGCCGACAATGGGAACCGCCGTGGCGAGAATCTGCTGGAAAGGACCAGCCACGAAGTAACCGCTCTCGTCGAAGAAGGAGGCAAACGGCTTGGCAATTTCAATGATGCGCGACTTGGCGGATGTGTCGGTGACGGTGATGCTGAGTCGGTACGTGGGGTCCAGCTTCTTCGTCGAGGTGGCTACTGTAATCTGCAAGTTGGTCCTCGTCAGTCTTGCGCTTCGTGACCTGCGAGATTGGGCACTGCATAGGCACCTTGTCTCCTGATGGCGCAACGCCCTGATAGACAACGCCCTTCTCTACAAACATCATCCAGAATGTCAAGAGGCCGTTCAGCAGAGTGTAGACAGCCACGGCGATGGCTGTGTAGGTCTTGGTGCTCTCAAAGCCGAGCTTGTAGTCCCATGCAAAGCAAGCGGCGGATACGAGAAAGGCGCTGTATCCAAGCACTAGCCGTACATCGCTGAGGAAGTGTGTCTGCTTGAACTTTAGGGAGTTGAGGTAGTTGGGGATCGCATCGTCGGCTGTGTTCTTGAGGTCTATGGCCACGGTGTCAGCACACGATGGACTGAATTGGTAGCGGCAAGGTGCATCATGGCACTGGTTGGTCTTACCTGCTAGGTTATACAGAGAGACCTTTTCGGCGGCCATGGTGAATTCGTCGTTCTGGTGATTTTGGATCCAAAGCAAGACGCTGGTGTTGATCTGCTCGTCGGCTTGTGGCAGAGGTGGCCTGTAAGTTAGCAGTTGACTGCAGTGCTAACGCCCACTAAGATCGTGGGGATCTGTTAACTTGAGCTCAAGCAGCCAATCGACGAGCGCTGCTGCTCCGTGCAGTGGGGCGGCCGGCGGCCGGCGGTAGGATACTCCGTGCTATACTGCCAGAGCTTTAGCTAGTTATCATGATTCCATCTTCCACCTCAGCCTCTTCCCAAGCTCCCCCTCCATACCCAATAGCAGCGCCATCGCCAGCTACGAGGTCGCTGAATACCGAACAATCAGCATTGTGTCACAGCGATCAGCCGAGCGAATTCATCATGGCGCAAATACCCCCCCAGACCCTGCATAGGGACCCCCAGCTCTTGTCCGTATCCCAACGTCACAGCTCCGAGATCAACGACGTAATGAGCTAACATGGCATTCCCACGCACAGCTACTGGATCCTCATCCCCATCACCATTGTCATGGTCCTGACCGGTGTCCTTCGCCACTATGCATCCGTCCTTATGGCCACGACACCGAAAAAGGCCGACATCAAGGCCATCCGCGAGCAGCGTGCCCTCGCCCACGGCGCCGCGCTTCGGACCAACTACCACGTGCTGTCGCGCAAGTCGTTTGAGACCCGACGAGACTTTCTCATTGAGGGATTCGAGTCCGGGGCCTACCTCAAGGCGCCGAACCAGAAGGGTCAGCCGCCGGCGAACCCAATGACGGACCCCAATGCTATGGAGGGCATGATGGGCATGATGAAGAACAATATGGCCATGATTATCCCCAACACGCTGATTATGAGCTGGATCAATGCCTTTTTCAGCGGATACGTCATCAGTATGGTATACAGGCTGTCCAATTCACTGCTGGTGCTAACGAAAAGTAGTGAAACTGCCATTTCCCATTACAATCAAGTTCAAGAGCATGCTGCAGGCAGGTGTGCAGACCAAAGACATGGACCCGCGGTGGATGTCCAGCATCAGCTGGTACTTTTTGTGCATTTTCGGTCTGCAGTTTGTCTATGTGTTCCTCCTCGGTAGTGACAATGGTGAGTTGACACACGCCCCCCTCCCCCCGTCATAACGATCCGCTCTAACGAATCAACAGCCGCGAGCCAGATTGCTCAGCAGATGCAGGCTCAGCAGATGCCCGTCGGCCCCATGGCTCCCGGACAGGACCCCAGCAAGATGTTCAAGGCCGAAGCCGAGAACTTGGCCGTCATTGAGCACTACTCTGTCCTGGACGGCATCGAGGAGCGACTGCTGGAAAGGATCAAGGTGTAGACTTTGTATGGGTCCAATCAAAGTGGGATAACTGTTGATACATTGTGCTCCTCGTATGCTGTGACTCGTCCAATCAGGCAACATGCAATCAGGCACCATCCCACCACAAGCACACGCCCAGACCCTCAGCAGCCATGCTGCCCTTGATCTTGTAGGGCGTCTTTGCCGGCGTGTCTTCTGCTTGCGTGGGGCCGACTGGGGTCTGATCGTGCCATTCTTCGTCAATGACCTGGAACCGGACCATTTCGTGGTTGTCGTAAAACAGGCGCTCTTCGTCAAAGTTCCATATCCAGATTTGTTCGCTGTGGTTACTGTGTCCTGCTGTCAGCTCTCCTCATGCAGAAAGTGAAGCTCGCGGCGGCCTTACTATTCAGCCCCCTGGGGGAGCTCCTCGTACGGCACAAAGATGTCGTCGAAGAAGTCTGTTCTCAGGTGAATGCCGGAAGGAGTCGAGCTACGTATCCTGCCAAGCATGACCTCTCCCTTGAAGGGTCTGAAGACTATCATCCGAAACTCGACTATCGTCATGTAAGCATGCTGAACGTGCCGCATAGACGAGAAGGGCTACCGCACCATTGACGTTGACGAGGCCTGTACCGTGGCCGATCAAGCCTTCGGACGTCCATAGGACATCGAACAGCGATATGCACAGTCCGATTTTCTGGACAACCTGCGTGGAGACGAGGATCAGTGATTGTTGCGAGCCAACAGCAAGTCGATGAGCGGGAGAGGCAAGAGGAAAACCCCCTACCTTATTTGCATATTTGGCATTGATGTTGTCCTCGATTGCTACGATGCTGTGCTTTGAGAAATCTTCCGGGGAGATTTGCACCAGATCGGCGAACTTGGTCTGCGACTGCAGATTAGCGATGTCATCGTGAGAGAGCAGACATGATGCCAGTTCTAAGAGCATCAGCAACGTACGAGAATAAACATCTTGACGAGAACACTCGAGTATCAAAGAGCCTTCAGCTGTGACTCAAAAAGCGACAATGGACAAGCAGAACCATCACGAAGAAGACGCCGTCAAGTCACAACATGCATCACTCGTCATCGCCTCTACCAGCAAATGAAGCCGTTCAGTCTCATCGGCAGCCAAAAAGTCAGTAAGAAATTCAGTTCGAAAGACGATGCGCCCTAGTCCGCATCCAGCATAGCGCCATCGAGCGCCGTCCCGGACAGTGTCTCACCGCCTGCCCACACCGGACTAGCGGGCCCTTTTGCCCAACCGCACTTCATTTTGCAGCCAAAGTCAGACATCGTGCAACTTGCCGTTGATTCCCATCTTGTCACCGTCCAGCAGCACCTATTGCGCAGCGCTTCCGAGGCGCCATCACCGCCTGTCCCAGCTCTACAGCAGGCTTATTCTCCCTAGGTCATCAATTGCAGAGCTGGTGTCTTCTTGTTTGGATTGCATCCCGAGTATCGTCGTTGAAGTCCTCCTCCTGCACCCAACCGCCCGCCGTCGAGTCCGAGAAGTCTCGAAGACTCCAAGTCTGACCCTCACCGTCTTCAGTCTCTATACCTGCTCCCCCTTTTTGCTCGAACCATCACAGCAGCCGATTGGGTCTCTGCATCAGCCTTTTCAGCAGCCATCAGGTCCGCATCGCACCAGTCCTCATGACCCCTTGAGCAATGTCGACGTACAACTACGCACCACCACCCCCTCCGCCCCCTACGTCTGGCGGCGCCGGCTACGGACAGTCGAGTTCGACTCCCTACGGCCAAGGCCGCGGCGGCGGATCAGGCAGCCGTAGAGGCGGCCACTACCATGGCGGACGGGGCGACTACCACAGCTCGCAGCCGCGGTATGAATACGCTGGGCAGCCATATCCTGCCCAACACGCTGTGCCGTACGGCAGCTCTCACCCACAGGCGAATGGCTATCCGGCTCCCCAACCGCAGTGGGCTCCCGACCACGGCCATGCTCATGCTCATGCTCATGCTCCTGCTCCTGCTCCTGCTCCTGCTCCTGCGCACCACGCCCACCCGCACGCTCCTGTGCCGCTCTCTGCGTCCAATTACCACCCAAACTACGCTCCTCAAGCTTATCCCCCGTCCCAGTACCCTCAGCAGGCTCCCTATGCGGCCCCTCAGCCTTACCCCTATCAAGCCCCCCCTCCTCCACCCAACCAGCCGCCGCAGTGGAACAACCAGGGAGCTCCTCAGCCGTACGGCAGCGGTGGCAGAGGCCGTGGAGGATACGGTGACCGTGGGGGCCACAAGCAATCTCACAGTGCACCTCCCGTCCGTCACGGCCACGAGTATGATGCAGCGCACCCTCCGATGATCGGCGGATATCCCCAGCCATACCCCCCTGATCCTCGAGTTGCCCATTATCCTCCGCCACAATATGCTTACACAGCACCTCCGCCCCCTCCCGTCAGCTCCCGTCACTCAGACTCTCCCCACAGCCAGTATTCTCGTCGAGGTCGCGGCGGGCACAGAGAGGGCAGTAAGGGGAGGGGTGGTCATCATCATTCTCATCACCATGGAGGGAGTGATAAGGCACGCCCTCCAAAGCAGTCGAGTAACCATGTTGACAGTGCTGCAAAGCCCGACAAGCCCGAGTCCCCATCAGCCGGCAAGAAGAAGAAGAGAAAGACCAACACTCTTGGCTTGACCCCGGGGGTTGACTCGGAAACAGAAGATGATGAGGGAGAGGAAAAGACACTCACCGAACTCATCGGTCAGGAAGCCCTCAAGTAAGCGCAGTCCGAAGCCCTTAATGTCAGCTGCATCATGACTAACCTCGTTTTCTGACAGCATCAGCGATGTTGCGGCTTTCATTGCAGAGCGAAAGAAGAAATTCCCCACCAGAGCGCGTGTCGAAGCCAAAAAGGCCGCCGAGTTGGCGCAACAAGAAGAGGACAAGGCTGCCTCTTTGGAGAAGGAGGCCGACAGACTTAGGAAGCAGCTGCGCAAGGTCGAGTTCTCCATCAAGAGAAAGCGAGAGCAGGGTGACGAAGGTGACGAGATGCGCGATCCCTCCGAAGACTCGTCGGATGACGAGCCCGAAGTCATGTCCAGCCGTACCCAGACGGCGCCTCCCGCTCCCTCAGCCAACAAGGCTGACATTACCAGACACTGCAAGTACTACGCCACCGGTGGAACGTGCGGTAAGAAGGGCAAGTGCCGCTTTGTCCATGATCCCCAAGCTCGGGAGGCGGCCATCAAGGAACGCGAGGCCAATAATGGTCGCCTTACCATCCAGCAACGCTTGATTTTGAACGACAAGGAGCAAGAAGACCTGGCCGTCCTGCAGTCTATCCAGTACCTTCGCGAAAAGGGTCTCATGAACGCTGCTGGAGCTTCAGCAGCGGCCCAGACCAACGGCGAAGAAAAGAAGCCAGCGCCCGTTTCCGCGCCCACCAGACCCGCGTCAGCATCAGCATCTGCGCCTGCTCCTGTTTCTGCCTCTGCCTCTGCTTCTACACTGCCTCCCTCCACGTCTTCCCTCCCTGCCATCCCACCTCAGCCTGCCAAGAGGGAGCCACCCCGCAGAAGCAATCCGCCTTCCTCCTCCGTACCTACGGCTAATAGTACCAGCGCTCAAGGAGTCCGGCCCTATCAAGGCTGGCTCTTGAAGCCGTATGGAAGCTCAAGTGGCAAGCAATCGCAGAGTGACGATCTTCCTTGATTCAACTGTTTGCGTTTGCACACATGTCTTTGATATATACACCATCCTCCCCATTTGCAGAAAGTCTCGGCACCAGCCATTGTTGGCCTCGACGTTCTTGGACCTCGTTTCCGCCATATCAAGACGAGGCTCTTTTGGTTCTGCTCTTTTGGTTCGAAATATCCGCTGCATCGAACGCAAGCATCATTTTAACGGCGTTGGCTTCACAAATCTCGTTTGCAAGTGTAACAAGGTCGACTTGCGGACACGAGGTCGTCTTTGACTCGCCTCAAGCCTGTTGTTTCAAGAGCAGCCCTTCCCTTGCAACTTGGATATCGGCTCAAATCGTCCTCGGTCAGTCTCAGGAGACTTGGTCGTACAGAATCGAGACAGCTCAGCCAGTGCTCGCAAACCGAGTCAAAGAGATAGGTATCTTGAGGGGTGTGGCGTGCGGCAACAAGTCATTCCTGTTTTGACGGCCTATGATTGATTCTTTTAAAATTGACTGTTTATAGGAACCCAATTTGTTTTCGTCTTGAAAAAGTGGGAGGCATCAGAGCTCAGGAACATCCTGGTTTATTCGATACATTTGCGACACATGGGTTCAAGGGGAAAAAAAAGCAAAGTTCAACTGCTTAGATAATTGTTTCTTTCTTCTTGTTTTTCTCTTCTCGGATACAGGTCTTGTTATATAGTACTACGCAGTATAAAAGTCCAATGAGACTCTATTGCATCACTCAATTCCTCGAAACTCCATTTCCGTCAGAACCATGCTCTTAAGACTACGCTGTCCTGGGACACCACTGGTTCACTATTGACAAATCTATCTGGTCGGTAAGCCCAAGGTATTGAAGCATAATGGGCAATTATAAACGCGTACCCTCCCTGTCAAAGGAAGAAGCGACTACCTAATAATCTCTAGCTAATGTAACTCGGAATACTGTCCGAACCAGGACGCTGCCGTGGGGTGGGAGGAGAAAAGTCAGATTGAGAACGTTCCTATTTCTGCGCCATACAATGCAAGAAACAAATTCCAATCCTGTATGAACACCGCTGAGTAAAAAAACGGAAAAAAACAAAAAAATAAAACAGAGTCAAGACTACAAACCGAAAGTCAACAGGATAACCAGGGGGGGCGGAAGGGAAAAGAGGGGGACAAGCAGAATAGGTGAGTGTATGTGTGTATGTGTGTATGTGTGTTATAAGTAGTAGGTAACAGGAACAAAATAAGTCCATGTGAAAGGCCTGCAAGAGACTTTCTTTTCGAAAGGTGCAAAGAAAAAAAACTCCGTCGCTGATGACTCCGAGATGGTAAGACACACGGGGGTGGTGAATCCAGTTCTTCGCTGCAAAATAACGCTGGCACACTCGACGTCTTGAATTCCCCTTCCTGAGTCCGTACCATGAATGCCAACCTTTTCCTCCCAAATCCGATTCAGAGTTAATGAACGCAAAAGAATACCCAACGCCCCAGGGAACCAAAGGACAAAGGGACCGTTAGCGTCGGTTGGCCCGCAACGCTTCGAGAGCTTTGCGCTTTTTCTCTTCCTTGGCCATCTTGAGGGATCTCTCGAGCTGCTCCTCTCGCAGATCCTCGCGGCGCGCGATCCGCTCAGCCATCCGTTCCTCGTCGTCAATGTCGTCCAGGCCGGCCTCCATGTCGGATGAGGCGTCAGAGGCATAACCGTAACGCGGACCCTCGTCTTCCTCGTCGTCATAATCGATGAAGTCGTCCATGTCGTCGTCATAGTCATCCTCGTATCGGGATCGTCGGTTGGCGCCGGGTCGGGGTGGAGGGGCGTTGAGCAGGGCACCTCCGCGTGGAGCGTTGCTCTTCTTCAGCGTGTTGCCGGGCTTGGGGCGGGCTGTTCCGGTATAGCCGGTCGTTGCCAGGGCTGCCTTCTTGACCTTCTTCTCGGGCTCCGGCACCGGCGCCTTCCGTGACGACGTCATGCCCTTGGCAGGGGTGCGAGACGCAGCACCGTTGCGGTCTTTTGAAAGCGCACTCCCATTCGTACCGTTGCGCTGTACCGGCCTTGCTGATCCTTTGTAGCCAACTGGAGCCTTGCTGCTCTGAGCACCTGACGTTGCACCCTTGACGTCTGTTCTCTCCTTGTCCCTCTTGATGGCCCCCTTCTCGACCTTTTTATGCTGAATCTTGCCCACCTGGCCCATCACCGCTTGGGCCCGTTGAGCCCGCGCGAGAATTTCGGCATAGGATCCCTTCTTCGGAGGCGCTTTAGGCTTGTTTGGGTCCACGAGGGGCGCGGACGGTGGTTTACTAGCAACAGCAGGCTTCGCTGGTCGAGTGGCAAGGCTGACTGGCTTCGAGGATGTTGTAGTCGATGGTGACTTCGAGGATGTTGTAGTTGATGGTGGTTTCGGCAGGGTAGCACTCGCGGGGCGCTCTGGGGCCTTTGTCGGCTGCGTGAACAGACGCGGTGTCTTGGCGTCGGTCCTGGAAATGTCATCATCGGCCTTCCGCTTGACCGAGACGCTCGGCATCCGTTGAACGGCGGGCGCAGGGCTGTCCGAGGGCTTCCCGCCGGTGATCTGAGCCAGGAGGTCTCCGATCTGGTAACTTACGTTAGCAACCGTAGGCGCTGATGCCCAAACCCCCAGGGTCTTGGGCGAGAATAGAAGAAAAGGCGACGACTTACCGGCATCGTGACTTGTCTTGAGATCTCTGCTTCGTCAAGTTGCTAAATTTCCAGGGACCTCTTTCACGTAGCCCTCCCAAGCACTCTAAATGCCGTGATGCATAGGTATCGCCGCTCCTCCGCTCGGCAAGCGAAGAGCAGGGCGAATCGGCACCGACGCAGGCTCCCCTCACGCAACGCAACGGAGAGAAGGCCCTAGAAGGGGCGTCTGGCGGACAGGATGCGCGCTTCGACGGGTTCGGGCAAGATTTTCGAATGAAAAGAATACCAGTACTGTGAGCAAGAGAGATAAGATATGCAACGCTTTGTCCACAGAGGCACACAAGGTAAGGGTGATGCTTCTTCTGCTCCGAAGAGATTGTATGGCACGTCAAGGGAAAAGGCGTTGGGTCAGAGGCTGGCCAGCGCACCTTTTGCCGGTAGAGCTACGGATGGAAAAACGGTGGACGCCACACCTGAGCTGGACGAGGCAGGAATACACGTGATAGCCAAGGAGCCGATCTGTGGCGGTGCGATAAGCTGATAAAGACACAGGTGAGGCTGAGGTCGCGGCTGCTTACGTACTCGTACAGCTCCGAACTCCACGGCCCTAAAGCGGATCGCCTGCCCTCCACTGTATTTTTTTGTTTTCGGCTAAGCAGCTGTTTTTAGCGCCCACAGATTTTTGTACGGTAAATTGCCCTGGCGACTTTCTACTTGGGGCAACTTTTTTCCTTTCCAAACCTTTTCTATCTCAACGCAACTCAAACCACCAGAACTCGAAGGTTTCAGTCTCCGCCCAACTTGCGGTTAAAGTGATTGATTTCTCGTGTTCCTCCTGAACTTCAATAGTGAGTGCCCGGATCTCTCCCATTGCTTCAGCAGCTGCGAATTTCCATCGACATCAGGTCTTTGCTGCCTCTGCCCCTCGTCGCGCTGCAGATTCACAGCTGTCAAAAAAAAGATATCACGACTTGCATAACTAACGGATTCTTTTCTTGCAGAACCTTCAAAATGAAGCACCTCGCAGCCTACCTCCTCCTCACCCTCGGCGGCAACGCCTCCCCCTCTGCTGAGGACATCAAGTCCGTCCTCAGCTCCGTCGGCGTCGAGGCCGAGGATGAGCGTCTCGAGAAGCTCATCTCCGAGCTCTCTGGCAAGGACATCAACGAGGTATGTCTTTTTTTATTCTTCTCCATGCTCACTAAAATCTGTGTGCTCGCCGCGAATTCGACTGACACATCCGCCTTCTAGCTGATCGCCGCTGGCTCTGAGAAGCTCGCTTCCGTTCCCTCTGGCGGTGCTGGTGCCGCTGCTGCCCCCGCCGCCGGTGGTGCCGCCGCTGCCGAGGAGAAGGCCGAGGAGAAGAAGGAGGAGGAGAAGGAGGAGTCCGACGAGGATATGGGCTTCGGTCTCTTCGACTAAGCGCTCCATTTCTAAAAAGGATGCGCAAAGTTACGACCCTCTACGATTTTCGGAAAAGTTGCGAGCATGTTGGGCGGTTGGTCTCGGATGGCTCTGGTGGCATTGGAGGATTGATCGCTCGTGGATGGCTTGGCGGCCGGTATAGGTTGGCATAGAATATCCAGGTCAAGGAATTGACGACTTGCCGTTTTTTCGAACATTGTTCGTCTCGAATATGTGATGGTGCAAAACGTGATTATATGGGATCAGTGCTGGATATGGCAATAAACGTGAACACCCATATTTTACGGAATTGTCCATCTTTGCAAAGAGAGCCAGATTTAACTGCTCGTTTTACAAGTTTTTATTCTCGTATCATTGCTGTAGTCCATCATTCAAGTCCACATACAAAGCGCTCTTAGCTTGACTACCCTGTAAAAGGGGGCTCGTCAAGGAGAATTTCTGAAAGGCCAGCTCCTTGGGCATAGAGGCGACCCAGTTAGTTTAGATAAACGACACAATCAACCAGGCAAGTCTGATCAAATCGATTTCTTCTTGTGGGAAGCAGGATGTGAGTCCATGAAAACACGTAGTCAAAGCAAATAAGGCAAGCTGAAACCGCAATTCTTGTTTCGTTATTCAATATCTTCATATATAACATATCTCATAGGTGCTGGTGCTACATCCATTATATCCAACAACCATAAATGAAACCAAGAGCGCTAAACTTAGTGACCATTCTTGACTTCTCTCAGCCTTCAACTCTCATACCAAGACTTGTCCGGACCATGCGCACTCTCCGGGGCAGCCCACGAAGACCGGCGCGATCTTACCTCACTATCAAGCTCTTCGTATCTCGGCAGGGCATATACCCCGTGCTCGCCAGGTGTATCAGACATGGCCAAAATCTCTGCTGCTTGGTTGTGTTGTTGAGTTGTTTGCTGCTGCTCATGCTGCTGCTGCTTCTGCTGCCCTTGTTGTTCCCGTTGTCGTTCTGGAGAAGGGGACATTGGTCTGTGATGCTTCAGGTAAGCACGCTTCTCAATAAAGAGAAAGGAAAACAAAGTCAAAGAAAGAGTTGTACTAACGGTTAGGTGCAACCTCGAGGGAACCTCTTCCACCGTTCGGAATGACTTACTTGTGTGACACCATGCTGGCCCCATCCAACTCCTTCACAACAGGAGATTGAAAGACCGAAGGCAACTGCCTCTCCATCGACGCATCATCCCCTCGCTTCTCCCTTAAACAGCCCATAACGACAGGAAGTTCAGCAGGAAGCTCAATTGCCTGTTCAGTCGAAAGCTCAGCAGGACCCTGAACCTCCCCCATCTGCTGTTGCTGCTTCTTCTCAGAACTTTCCTTGAACCACGCAGTTCCAAGTCCGGCACCGATGTCCCTCATGGAGAGACGATGGCTTTTATGTCGTGCAGACCGCCCTGCCTCGCGTCTCCCAAAGAAGAAGAAGAGTGCTGCCACGAGACACAAGAGAGCACCGCTTCCTAGAGCGATACCAGCGATTTGAGCAGCATCTACATGTGTAGGGTGCGATGCTGCCGAAGACGTGTTAACTTCAATGGACTTGTCCCCCGAGGCTGTTCCAGTTGACGATGTCAACGAAGCCGACGTTGTCACGATGGTTGTGATTATGCTTATAGTTGACGTGGTAAATGTTGTGGATACCGAAGGGATTGAAGAGGGGGATATCGACGGCATCAAGGAGAAAGTCTCGATTTCACTCGTTGTGACGGATGCCAGCGTCGTACTCGTGGTGTCAGCTTTGGTCGTAGTCGTACTCTCATAGTCTGAGGAGGTAGTAGTTTCGTAGTCCGAAGCAGTTTCATAGTCTGAAGAGGTAGTTTTATAGTCCGAGGCAGTTTCTACCAAACGCAACCCCGATCAGCACCAATCCAGACTTGCTGCCATCTGGCTCAATCCGTAAGGATACTCACCGGAAAGTGTACCATCGTAAACAATGACATACGACGTCACAGTAACAGGCTTCTCGGCCATGGGCCATGAGATGAACACACCGTTTCGTGCTTCCATTTTCCCCAGCACATGTCGACTGAACAAGATGCCCGCAAAAGCAAACAATGCTATGCGGAACCACCACATGTTTCCTTGCCTTCAATACAGAAAAGACTCAATATCTCAACGAACAAGGTGTCAAAAAAAGACAACGCTGCTCGCAGACAAAGTAGCTGCGAACACTAAATGGCCTCAACTGACAATCAAGACAGCAAAGAGCCAGTTATCAGGCCGCAGACTTTACTATCTGCACCTTAATGTGTGAGTGAGCGAGCGAGCGTCAGTCAATAAGCGACGTACCTCCCGAGTCTGCCTTCACCATCAAAGACCAACACCTACTACACGACAGGTACATACATGAAACGCAATGGTTGTACCACATAACAACACACCTACGCATCAAGGCAAAGCCTGAGCATCAGGACTCGGCAGTCACAGAAAGGCAATGGCCACGATGCGGCGTTCCGCACCCCATAGAATCTGCGCAAGATGCCGGATTGGGAACGCCGCCAGAGCCCCTCCTCAAAAGGGGTGGACGAAGGGGGGGCCATATGCTATGTGGGTTCCCGTCTTCACAGCGTTGGTCTTGATGGCATGAGGTATTGCAGGCTCTGCAGAACATTGCAGTAGAGTGGCTGGGACGTGATTCGAATTAATGAGGAGGTTGTCTGAAGATTTGTCTAACGGATAGTCTATGGAGGGTTTGATGCGCCAGGGCTGGCCTCAGCCTGCTGGTCTTCGGCTCTTTCTGCCCAAAAGAGCATGCTGCTTTTGTGGCTGCCTGCCGCCGTATTGCCCTGTTGGGATCACAAAGAGACGCCCAACCGCACTCCAACATTCGCGGCGACCATTTCTGATACAACTGCATCTCATCCAACAGACGCCTGATTCAGGCCAACGAGTGCGTGTCTCGGCTGTACGGAACGTGTGGCAGGCTGGGCGCTCTTCTTTCGACTGCTCTCACGACGAAGCTGTGGCCATCTTCACTGCGTCTTCGTCTTGACCTTGGTGCCACTGGACAAAAAGCCCGTTTCTCGCAACAGCCTCCAGATACACCACAGATAGCAGATGAAGAATCCTGCCGCGCCCACACCGACATTGGCAACCACCCACAGATCTGGCTTCCCCGGCGGCGGCTCGACAAAGGCCTCGACGACATGCCAGGCCGCCATCGTGGCGTAAAAGGTTCCCTGTAGAAGGGCTGTGCCCCATTGGACAACCTGGGATTGCCCTTCTTGAAAGGGTGCGCTCCAGGACGTGGGGGGGAGGCCCAGGAGATATGCCCAAAGCAGGGTAAAGACCGCATACGGTACTCTAAGGTCGACGCGGTGCAACAAAGGAAACATTGTCCAAGCGCCCAGGAGGTTGGCAAAGCCTACCCAGGCACGGACTTCGCCGCTCATGCCGTGTTTCCCAGCCAAAAGCAGCGTCATTGGCATCAGTGGAAGGAGGACGCTCTTCTCGTGGACTTGCCAGCTAAAGAGGAAAAAGCCCCATGCTGTGGCCGCAAAGACAGGCGGAAGCGCCGACTTTCGAGGGCGTAGGAACAGAATAATGTTGGGCGGCAGAATGGACGCAAGAGTGGCCACGAGAGCGGCTTTCTGAAGAAGATGGACAGGGTAGTTGCGCAGCTTGATGACCGTGTTGAGGGCACACCAGAAGTTTGCGACCTTGTCTTCAAAGAGACCGCGGGCAAATGGGAACACGCGGTGGACCATTTGTCCAAGCTGCTCAAAGATGGGATAGTAAAAGTGATCGGGGCTGATGTAGTTGGCAATGAGAGGCGTAGCCCCTTGTAGTTTCAGCTCGGGGCTAGGATCAATGCCTCGCTGCTTGTCGTAGAGAGCGCCAAGGGCCAGGGGCAGAACCAGGACGCCAAAAGAGACAATGGTCACCAAGGCAATGCCAATGAGTCTTGTGGGGTTGATGCCCGTGGTGATACATCTCCCGAGCAAGTAAGAAAAGACGCTGAAGGCGTAGTAGAGCGCCATCTGCTTGAAGCCCAGCGCAGCAACAAACAAAACAGCCGCCCACATGTATCGTTCAGCCAGCATGCTTGACATACTCGCCACAACAAAGCCCAGCATCACCGTGTTGTACTGGAAATGCACATGGTCGATCAGTATCAGCGACGGCTGCATCAGGATAGCCACAAGGGCCAGGTTGCTCGTCCAGATGCTAATGTCGCTCAGTCTGCTGAAGCGTCGCACAAAGACCGTGACGGCCGGGATGAACACCAGGTATTCCGACACGATGACGGTTGCCCTCATAAAGATCTTGAGCATCGGGTCGTGGGAGCCGCGCGACGACACCAGGGCGAACCAGTCCGGGTTGATCATGGAGCCAATCTTGCCGAGAATCCAGCTGTGGTAGGCCGTCAAAGGAGGATAGTCGAGCCCCCACCACTCGAGGTCGTGGAAGTACCATTGAGATATCGGCAGATGCGTCGTGAGCTCCATCCAATGGCGCTGGGCCTCGTAGTCGCCAAACATGGGAGGTCGTTGAAATCCTAGGCCGCGGTCAGTCAGTCAGTCAGTCATTCCACAGAGACACCGCACGCGATCGCTTCGATTTGCTCACCAGAGTAGCCCCAGAGCCCGGCCGCCCACCGAAACAGCCCGACGACCATCAGCACGAGCGGCAGCACCTCCCATTGCGACAGCGACGTGCGCGCCGGCCACAGGAAGGCGGCCAAGGGAAAGGCCGGAGCGCGCAGCTTGTCGATGTCGCCCTTGTTGGCTTTCCGCCGCGGCTTGTGCGCAGGACTTACGGCGGGCATGTTGTGTGTCACCGCATGAAACTGACGAGCTGTGAGGGGGGTGCTGGCAGGCAATTGCCTGTTCTCTTGCTGTGGGAGAGAGACGGTCGAGACAGCTTGACAGGGTGAGGTTGAAGATTGACGGAACACTTGGAGCTTTCCTACCTTATGCTCTGCATCACCTGCAGCCAGATTGGGGAATTCCAGTGGCGCGCTAATGTCTCCGACAACCGCTGAAGAAATACAGTGCGAGATGGTGGCTCAGCGGCTGAACACACTGTATTGTGATGCTTGGTGTACCTTATGTACGTGCGGGCATACAGATATCCATATACTACAGGCCTTGAACTGGTGATGAATGCCAAGGCTCTACGGCATCAAAGCTTTCCCTTTGACATCATCCACGCCTCCCTATTCTTCTCCCTCCTTCCAGGCCGATAGTAACATAAGAACCTCATCTGATCTCAGAAGAGCAATGCCGTATCCATTCACTCTCCCAACAACGTCCGCCTTCTCCTTCTCATCCTCCTTCTCCTGCGATTCTCATCCCTCGCTGCCCCTCAGCGCCAGCACGTATCGCGGGGTCGTCCGAGATGCCCTCAAGAAGCACAAGCGACTGCCGCCCTCGTCACAAACCGCCAATCTCAGCACCGTCATCTCCAGCTTAGAGCAGTACCTCCCGTATCTCGCCGCGGTGGACGCGGGCCTGAGCAACCAGCCCGTCGGCGGCGAACCCGTCACCACAATCCTGGAATCGACTCCCTGCATCTCATGGCGACCAACGCTGTCGGGCGATCTCGTGCCTGGGCGCGAACGGCCTCGCGTCAAGATCATTTCACTGGAGCACGAGCTCTATTTCACGCTGTCGACACTGGGCTTCGCCAATGTGCTCATGGCAAGGGCCACGCTGCAGCCCCTGTATTCCACAACGCTCGACTTTCAGGGGGGCCAGGAGAGGACGACTGTGATGACGACGGCGACAAAGTATCTCCTAGAAGCCGCCTCCATATATGACTCTGCTGCCACAAGAAGTGAGCAGATCATCGGCAATCCGCCCTGCGTCGACATTGCCCCCGCCACGCTCCGAGCTCTGGCCTCGCTTTGTCACGCCGAGGCAACGCTGTTGGCTGTGCTAAAGGACGACCCTTATCCAGCCGCCGTGGCACAGGATAGGAACAAGAGCGACAAAGAATGGATGTTTAAAGCACCCGACATCCCAAAAGTCCGGGCTCATCTCTACGCCCGCCTCTGCCTTGCCGCCTCTGAACATGCCGCCAAGGCTTCGGCACTATGCCAGTCAGCGAGATCAGGCTCGGGCGGCATCAGCTCAGGATTTCTCCGGTACTTGGAGGACTTGCGACGAACAAGCCGCGCAAAAGCCTGCCGCTTCTTCGGCATTGACGCAGAGCTGGGCGGAGACACGGCAGAGGGGATCGCCTGGGTGCGCGCCGGCTTACACGAACTCGGCGTCGAGGTCAAGGACGCAAGCGCAAAGAAAGGTCTGAGCCTGAGTCGCACAATCAAGGGCCTCAGCGAGAAGAGGGAAGATCGCCGAGTGGACAAGGAAACCGCCTGGGGAGCCGACGCGGGGAAACTCGAAGAGACCCGGATCCTCGAACTGCTCGACGCAAAGTGGAACAAGATTAACGATACGGTAAGCCTATTATTGGGCATGATGATGATGATGATGCTGTTCGAGTCGTCTTGCTAAAGCGGTCTGATAGATGAACACGCGCCCTATTCCGCCCATAAGCGCGTTGATCAACAAGATGCCTTCAGGTCGCGAGATGCACACCATCAAGCCGTATCAGCTTCCCACTCTGGACCGAGATGTGCTGGAGGCCATGCGTGCGCCGCCGGAACACAGCGAGCCTCTTGAAGGAGAGGCAAGCTCTGATGACGAGACTCTGGTAGATACAGCAGCCAGTGATGCGTACAATAGGACGGGAACGCCAAGGGGTCAGTATTATTGATCTTTGGCTTGTTAATGGACATTGTCATGTAAGTTGCATGGAGTCTTGGATACTACGAGTCAAAAAGGCCAGAGAATGCAAACAGGTAACTGTCAAGATGGTTGCCTAGTCGTACTTCTATCGTCCGTCATAGGTGCTAGGTAGGTAATCAATGGTGCTCCGCGTCGTCCCAAACTCGGCGAAGAAGTTGAGAGGAAGACACAGGCCCAAAGGGAAAGGCCTTCAGCCAGACCAGCCCCTTGACCCGTCCGGAATCCACGGCACAATCTCATCAGGCACCGGCTCCCCAATCAACGGATCCTCAGGCACTGGCTCCCCGACCACCGGTTGTGCGACCACCGGCTCCTCGGGTGCTGGCACCTCCGCCCCCTGCCAAGGCACAGCTTCCACAGGCCCATCCGTCTCATCATCTCCATCCGTACCGTCACCTGCATCTGTACCATCCACTCCGTCCGTCTCATCCCCCCCATCCGTCTCTGCCGGCTCATCCGCATCAGAAGGGCACGAAGGAATTGTAATGTTCCACGGCTTGCAAGCAGGAATACAACTATCCACTCAAATCGAAACACATCAGTCAACCACTCAAACTTTCCATCAAACTGCACGCTCCAGAACAAAAAATTGCGATATAAGGAAAGGGGAAGGGGGGGGAACGTACTCTCCAAAAGGTATACCACACTCATTCACCCCATCAATACAAACAATAATGTCATTGCAATCCTCATCCTCCCCATCCGCAAAAGGCGTGATTTCGGTCGGAGGAGGCGTAGGATACCAGACTCTCGTGCCGGGAATCGTACAAGCAGGTGCTTCGGGAGCAGCTTCGAGGCAAGGGTCGTAGCATCTGTCAATTTTTTTAATCAGCACACCATACTCGCACTCCAATTCATCGATCTTCTGTTGGATTTAAACGGCTGAAAAAGGGAGTATAATACGGGGAAAAAAAAAGAGTGTGTGATAGATAACATACCCTCCGTATTTCTCGCCGCACTCATTCACGCTGTCCACGCAAATGATGGCACAGTTCGCATCCGGCTTGACCGTCGCCAAAGCCGCTGCTCCTCCAAGCATCGCGGCAAGCAGGACAACACCCCTAGAAGCCATAGTGAACGATTTTGATTTTAGAAAGGTCAAAATATGTAAAGGGAAAAGAGGGCAGAGAGACGCCAAGTGTTTGTGAGAAAGAATCTCTTAAAAGGTCACGAAACGGTCTCTTTACTACCTTAGTAGTAGTAAGTCCTTGAAGAAGACAAAAATCGTGCCTACTACAGATATGTTCTGAAGTCGAGACGAGGAATGGCCGGCTTTTGTGTGACGGCGAGAGTAAGAATACCAAGGGCGTACACTCAAGGGACAGACCGACTGTTTTGACAAGGGAGGATGGCCGAGATGGCGGTGTCGGATGGAGTATGTATTCTGGTATTTTGGGACTGGAATGCAAAGACTCAAGATGAGACTCACGATGAGACTCATGATGGAAGGCACAAAAGCTTCGGAGTACTCAACCGTCCGGACCAACAGAAAGAAAGAGACTGCTTGAAACACACACAGCATCGATTCTGGTCACGCAGAGGGAGTACGAATGGTAAAAAATAGAATTTGCTTCTCCCTACCTACCTAGTTCGAATATCGATGTACACAATTCCATCGGCGATTAATACACAGCGGCACTGGAACCCCCAAGATTTCCGCCCAATTTTGTTCGTTGCCTCCTCCTTCTTTCATTCCCACCACGCTATTCACTCCCTTTCGTAAACGATCAAAAACCTCTTTATGCGCCAAGGGCCATCTGCTTCTTGATCTCGGCAATGGCCTTGCCGGGGTTGAGACCCTTGGGGCAAGTCCGCGTGCAGTTGAGAATGGTGTGGCAGCGGTACAGGCTCATGGAGTTCTCGAGCTTGCTCTTGCGCGCCGCCGTGCGCTCGTCTCGGGAGTCGACCAGCCACCGGTACGACTGCAGCAGGATGGCGGGGCCGAGGTACTCTTCGGAATTCCACCAGTACGAGGGGCACGAGGTCGAGCAGCAGGCGCACAGGATGCACTCGTACAGGCCGTCCAGCTTCTTCCGGTCCGCCTTGCTCTGGCGGTACTCCTTGCCCTGTTTCTTTCAGTCAGCAAATCCTTGTCCATTCTTCAATTCATTGGATACTTTGCAGTGTGTGTGTGTGTGCTTCAAGGGGGGGTTGGCGTACATCTTCAGCAGGGGTGTCGCGCTGCAGATAGGGCTCAATGGACTTGTACTGCTTGTAAAAGTGCGTCAGGTCGGGCACCAGGTCCTTGACGACGTAGGTGTGCGGCAGCGGGTAGATCTTGACGTCGGACGAGGACTCGGCGGGGATGCGGCACAGGCATGCCAGCGTGTTCTGGCCGTTGATGTTCATGGCGCAGCTGCCGCAGATGCCCTCTCGGCAGCTCCTCCGGAACGTCAGCGACGGGTCCTGCTCGTTCTTGATCTTGATGAGGGCGTCGAGAATCATGGGGCCCGTCTTGTTGAGGTCGATCGAGTACGTCTGCAGCCGCGGCTTCTCCGTCGGCGTGTCGGGGTTCCACCGGTAGATCTGGAACGACTTGATCCTGGGCTGCTGCTCCGTCTCGCTGACCGTCGCCATGGAGCGCGCGAAGACGGCGCTGGGGCGGAAGGCAGCCCTCGAGGAGGAGCTGAGGATGCGTGAGGAGGAGCGGAGAGCGGCCATTGTGAATGTTTGGTGTTCTCGTGGGGTTTGCTTCGTCGAAGACTCGATAATCTCGTGGCTCGGGATTTGCTGGGTTTTTCGGATCTTGGGTAAAGCCCCGCGATGTGACGATGCGCTGCAGTAGCTGATCAAGATGAGACAGGGGAAAGCCGGAGTGGCGGGATGAATATATCAGATCGAATTTCGGGGCGCTCAAGGCTCGTGATTCCTCCTATCGACCGCGCAATGGCCAGGTTCTGTTTTGGTGGTGGCGTCTCGACGTCTCGTCGTCATGGAAGAAGCTGCGGATGAAGTGGCTCTTCCTCGGCTATGAGGCCTCGACACAAGGCTCCGGGGTAGCCAATCAGCGCGCAGACATTGACAATTCGGCTAAGCAGGAGAAAGTCGGGATGGACGATCCCGTGAAGACGGAGCACGTACCTAGGTACCTTACCTAAGCACAGCAGACTGGATGTAAATACCCGTACACAACTTGAAAGCTCGTGACAGCCGGCAGAAGCCCGGGTAAAGCGCGCGCCGCATTAGCTAATCATTACGTGCCTTAGCGCGGAACAAGAATCTGCAAACGCTCGTTTCTGTGGGGGAACCGAATTTGGTGGGGTTGACAATAATCTCGATTGAG